>ML994758.1:0-126333 GCA_010093925.1 Zopfia rhizophila CBS 207.26 | reverse complement strand
ATAGATTTTCTTAATATAATTTATATAGTAGAGAGTTATACTAGTAGTATATAAAATATAACCCCCTTTAAGATATTTACTATTAAAACTAGTAGAATATAAGATATTTAGGAGTAATAAAAGATAGAGTTTCTAAACACTAACTAGAGATTTACTAATATAATCTATACTAGTTACTCTAGTATTAATTAAAGTAGTAATAGAGTAGGATAAGCTATCTTATTAGATAATACAAAAATATTTACTTAATAGTTTTAAGAGTTAGTTACTAGGTAAGAGGTCTAAAGGTTAATAGAAATCTAATATTAAAAACGTCTTAAGAAGTAACTTAATACTAGAATAGAGCTTTTAATAAGCTAGCTTAAGAAATTCAGAAACATTTTTATTTATAAAAAGATTTAAATTTAGAAAAAGAACAAAAGCAGGTTACTTATTAGAGTTAGAATAAACTTATAGATTAGAATTCTAATAAGAAAATAGAATAGTTTTAGGAAATATAATTATATTTATTATACTTAAAATATTAGCTATTATACTTCCGCACTTTTCGTTTAGCTGACCTAATAAAGGTGTAGTTAGAAGTATTAATTTTTATAATATTAGAACCTCTTCATAATATAAGTTACAGTCTAGTAAGATATAGTAAAGAAAGATACTAAAAATTATTATTATATAAGAATATTAGATTAGTATAGTTATTTAATGTATTAGAGATTTTAATATCTACTATTACTTAGTAGAGATTATTATTTAATAACCTTCTTAACTAAGTAATTAAATTAATTTCATTTAGTCCAGTGTCAGCAGCTAGTCTATAAAATTTAATAAAATAAATAATAAAACTTTTTTATTCTTAGTAAAATAAATTAAGCTTATTTAAGATAATAAGTTTTCTATTTAGGTTTCTATATATAGCTTATAGAAAAGCAATTAATTATTCTATTAAGTATATATCTTTATTTATAAAAGAGTCTATAAGTGTTACTAGGTCCTTCTTTAGCCTTAAATATATATATAAAAGTTAAAAGTATTTAGTAGGGTATCAGTCGGCGTTATTTTCAAGCTTATAATTAAGTTTCCTAATAAAAATACATAAGTTTTTTTGTTTTTTAATAAATATTAAAGAGTTAAGTAAATAGTCAGATTTCGTTATTATTAGTAGTATAATAGGTTTTAGTGTGATAGTTAATCTCACATTTCTAACCATAACTTAAAGAACTTAAAAATAGATACTAGTTATAGTTATAAATAAAGTTAAAGTCATAAAACTTAAGCTACTTCTAAATAAACTAGTAATAAGAGCTAGACTTTCTTTAATAGGAGAGATAATAATAATAGAAATTAAACTAATAAACATTTATTTTATCTTATTAAGCTTAATATAAAGAGCTTTTAAATTTTTTTTATATTAAATTTCTTACTTTACTAAAGTATCTATAAGTAATTTATTACTTACCTTTAGAGTCATAAGTTAAGAGGTAAAGTCTCTAAGGATTTTAGTAAAGTCTAAGTTATCTATTATAAGAAATTAGTAAAAACGTAATATAATATTATAGTAGTACTATAAGCAGAAAGTTAAGTGCTTAATAAAAAGTATTAATTAATTACTAAATATAGTACCAAATAATAAGTTAAGATATTACGTGAAAAAAGAAAGAATATAATAAGTTATAAGCTAAAATATTTAGGGCAAGGGCTTATACGCTAGCACGAAACTAAAGTATAAATATATAATATAAAAAAAAACTTATAAAAAGGCTTCCTTAAAAGACTCTTATGTTACAGATAGTTACTATAATAATATCTTATTATAATTAATATCTATTTCGTTATATACTTAGGTGTTTTTTTTTATTTCTTTTAGATATATATATTATTAGTTTTCTACATGCTTTCTTTTCTTACTCTTGTTAGTATTAATAATTATTAATAGTTATCACTTATTTAATAATTTTAAGTAGTATACTTAGTTATTTGCCTTTAGAAATTTTATTTTTAATTCTGTTTTTTAGTTCTTTGTAGTATATTATAACTAAAGATTAATCTACCTAATTAAGTTATAATTAAATTTATTTAAACTCTGTTATATAGTTAGTTGTTAATGTTTACTATTTAAGCTATTAAAGCTTTTAGATTACCTCTATCTCTTTATTAATTTCTTTAAAGACTATAATTATTTCCTTTTTAAAGCTTTTATAATCCTTAAAGGCTTATTATATATTATTATTATAGTCTATAAATTCTACTATTCCTAGGTTAGAGTTTCTGTTTGCTAGATAGTTTTTAATAAGTAGTTTAAACTATCTTATAGCTTTTTCTATTATATTCATATTAGCCACTAAAATCTAATCTTAGTTAGTTATAAATAATGCTTAATTAAATTAATAATAAAGGTTTATAGCTGCTATAAAGGTTTTAAGTTTATCTCTATTACTATTAAACTTTATAAGAGGTTATATTTTTATTATTTCTTCTTTTATAGCTTTTCTTATTATTATTTATTACTATAAGTTAACTAGAATATCACGTAACTTTATAATAGCTATTTTTTATTTTTAGATAATTTATTATATACTCTTCTGTTTTCCTGATGTACTTCTAGTTATAAATAAAAATCCTACTATAATTTCTTCCTTACTACTACTTTCTTTTAACAAGTAAAGTTTTTATTTATCCTTATAATAAGTTATTATAGACTTTATTTAGATAATATAGTGTTAGAATCTATCTAATAGCTTTTTTTATCTTTTTAAGATAGTAATTATAATATTATAGGTTACTAACTTACTAACGTAATATTAAACTAGTAACTAGTTATTTAACTAATTATATAATATTAATTAGTTCTCTTACTTCTAGATTAGATAGCTTATTAGACTTAATAGAGGTTAGTTAAACTTAGTTAAGATAGAAAAAAGTAGTATAATAAGTTAAGATTTAATAAAATAGTATTAAATTATTTCACTTAAGGTATAAATCTTAATTTTAGAGTAACTATAAAGAATCTAAAATATCCCTAAGCTGTTTTATGTCTCATATTTATAGAAAATCCTTTATACGTATATTATATATTAATTAGAAGTATATTAGATACTGCTAGAGAAGATAAGGGAAGATAAATTTAGCTTTAGCTTATACCTACTATTATCTTTCTTATTAGCACTTATCTTTTTTATATTTTATTATAGCTAGTTACTTGACCTGCTTACTTATTTTAGGTATTATTCTCTATAGAACTTAAACTTACTTTAAAGTAGTTTTATTTATAAGTTCTGTTTTCTTTAATTTACTTCTACTCTTTAGTACTGCTTATATATATTTTTATATTATATTTTCTATAGTAACGCCTCTTCGTCTGTATTTTCTTTTTTATTATAATCCATAACAATTTTCTTACTTAAAATTTATATAATTTCTTTAGTTTATTTAGAGTTTTATTAGTAACATATATTTTAGTAAACTAAGCGTAATTATTATAGATATTAACTTTTAATAAAGTATTATATATTATCTTATATTTATTATTATAAGTAAAAAAGCTTAAAAAAATATTAGTTAAAGTATTAGTTAAGGTAAGTTATATTACTTTACTATTTTTATTTTTTTAAAATTTTTTTTTACTTTTCTTACTTTCTCTTTTATATTATAGGTAAGTTTTTAACTTATGTTTTTTATTTATACTAGATAATTTACTTTAACTTTCACTTTACTTCTTATTTCTTATATTTATTATAAGAAATGTAGTTTTAAATTAAGATTTATTTATAAGCTTTTTATTATAAAGTTAACTTATAAAAATATTATATAAAAGCAATTTAATGCCTATATTATATTTTTATTTTTAGAAAGAAATAAAGTATGTTCTAAGATTATAAATTATTACATACTTAAGTATAAAGTTAATTGTAATTCTTTATTATATAATATCTTAAATAAGAATTCTAAGTTTATTAGTATAGTCTTCTATATTTTTGTATAAAATATATATTATAGTTTAGATTTACTTAGTAACTAAATACTTCTATAGTTTAGTATTAATTTTATAATACTTAATAAAGGTGTTAATGATTTATTAAGCTACTAGAATTTTATTAACCTTTTATACTAGCATATTCTTATAATAAATAATAATATTATTAATTACTTTATTATTATTAGAATATAGTATCTATATTACAGGTTATTAACTTACTTGTGTATATTAAACTAGTAACTAGTTATCTAATTAATTATATAATATCTTAATTAGATCCCTTACTTTTAGATTAGATAACTCGTTAGACTTAGTAGAAATTAGTTAAACTTAGTTAAAATAAAAAGAAATAATATAATAAGTTAAGATTTAATAAGATAGTATTAAACTATTTTACTTAAAGTATAATTCTTAATTTTAGAGTAACTATAAAGAATCCAAAATATCTCTAAGTTATTTTATATCTTATATTTATAGAAAATCCTCCGTGAGCATATTATATATTAATTAGAAATATATTAAATACTACTAGAAAAGATAAAAGAAGATAAGTCTAGTTTTAGTCTATATTTATCTTAATCTTTTTTATTAGTACTTATTTTTTTTTATATTTTGCTGTAGCTAGTTATCTGATTTATTTACCTAATCTAAGTACTATTTCCTATAGAACTTAAACTTACTATAAAGTAATTCTATTTATAAGTTCTGTTTATACTAGTTTACTTCTATTCTTTAGTATTACTTATATATTTTCTTGTACTATTTCTTCTATAGTAACGTTTTTTTAGTTATGCTTTTATTTTTATTATTCTATATATTACTAGAATCTGTTCTCTAGAGGGTACTTGAAGTGAGCTAATAAGAGATTACTAATATAAAAAAGTTCTTAACACCTCAAACACTAAAAGTTATAAATTTTATATAAGAGATAACTAGTAAAACTAGTAATAAAAATACTTCTTAAGAGATTAATTTTATATATAAAGCTATTAGAATGTGTGTAGAACTCTATATATACTAATTTCTTAGTATTATAATAAATCTATATTTATTTAATTTACTAAGAGCTATACAGTGTGTAAGTGCTTTTACTAATATAATTATAAAAAATTATAAAAAGCTTACTAGTAAATTAAATAGTTATATAATATTTTATTTAGTTTCTTTAGCTATCTATTAAGGTCGCTATTCTTTAGTTTTTTAAGTATAGTTTTTTTTCTACTTTAGGTATACCACCCTTTAGCTATATAAAATACATATATTTTTACTTTCCCTTAAGGATAAAGCTTTACTAAAATATGATTAGTAATTAACTAGTAATTTATCTTTATTATATAAGGCTTATTAGAATTAAGATTAGTAGCCTTTACTAATCTCTTCTAAAACTAAAAGACTAGCTTTAATAGGTATTCCTAGTAGCTAGAATTTTTTATCTTTTTTATATATAGTAATAGCTTAAAGCTATTTACTAATATAATATCTAGTAGTAAGTAGAATAAACTTTTCTAAGTCTTCCTATAAGCTTAAAAAATCCTATAGTAAGATTTTAACTAGTTAAATCTATTAACAATATTTATAAAGTAATTATATAAGTTAATAAGCTTAGAAATAAAAAGCTCTTTTTTAATGAAATCTCTAAAGACCTTTTAGGTCTATATTACTCTAATTCTATTTTTAGATAAGTGTTTTCTCATACGTACTATAGTTTTATCTATTAATTAATTAGTAAATTAACTTAAAAAGAGTGTATTAACTTACTATTACTAATAGTAATTATAAATAAAACTATATTATTATTATATTATGTAAATTAGCTAATTGTTTTTTTTAAAGACCTTAAAGAAGATTATACTCTATTTAATTTTATTTATATTATATAGCTGTATATTAACGAGTTCTTCATTAAAACCCTTATATATAAACTTTTTTTTATATTCTTAATATTCTTACCTTTTAGAGCTAATTTTAGAGTATAATTCTAAGTTTTTTTTTAAAATTCTCCCTAAAAGATCTCGTCTAAAGTTAAATTTTAAGTATTTTCTTAAAAAGTTACTTCCTTTTATATTTACTTTTCCTCTTTTTTCTTTTTTTTTTCTTAAGGTGTTTTTGTAGTTTGAATAGTTTCTATAATTTTTATTCTCTCCTTCCTAAGCTTTTTTAATAGCTTAATTATAGTAAAAAAATTATTAAGTAATATAACATATTTACTACGTTTAAGTAACTATATAAAATATAATACTATAAATTTAGTAAATATAAAGCCTTTAACTATTTAAAAAGAATCTAATTAATAGAGATCTTTTTTTTTACTGTATCTTTACTATAAAAGAGTTAATTATATATATAGCTATTATTACTTAGTATTTAATTCTTATATCCTATTATATTAGCCTTATAAGAAATTATAGTAATTTCTTTAGAATAGTCTATAAATCTCTATATGAACTTATTAATAGCTAGGTACTTTTCTAGCTACTAGTATTATTAAAAATAAGCTCTTAAGTATTTAGAAAGCTTCTAAACTCTTTTAAATATAATTTTAAATAGTTCTTAGCCTTTCTCTTTTAGGCTTATACAGTAGAAATAGTAATCTATTTATTTAAATTAAATTTTTAAGATATAGTCCCTAATATAGTGTTTTACTCTAAAACTATGCTTATTTCTCTAGTAATTTTCTATTCTAGTTTCTTTATATATTCTTATGTGTATAAGTATAGTAAAGTAAGTATATAACTCTTCTTTATATATAAGCTTTTAAAATCTTTAACTATATTTTAAATCCTATTAATTATTATTAATTTTTTATAGTAACTTTCTAGTATGTATTAGCTCTATATTATAATTAATATATATATAAGCTTATTAATTAGCTCGTTTAGGAAAAAAAGCTAAAATAATTAGATAAAACTTTCTTTATTTACTTTTTCTAGTAAGTTTAGAATACTATAGTTATTTAGGTTTTTAATAGATAGTAGCTTCTAATTAAGTAGCACACCAGTATTAGAAAAGCTAGATTTTTATTCTCTTTTTAATTTTAGAGGCTTATTAACCTTATTAATAAGATTATCATCAATTCTCCTACGCGGAGCCATTTTAGGGGGGTTGTGAATTAATTATATTAATGAACTACCTCATACACGTAGAAAATGTTGGTGTTTGAGGTGCCAAGAACCTTCTTACATCAGCAGCCTCCTATTGGCCCACCTCAGGTGCCCCCCGGGGGGCAGATTCTGGCGGTGCATGGGATATTGAATGTACTGTTTACAGTCACTAGCGAAATTGGCTTCCGACTCCAACACTCCTTTAGAATTTCTGCCCAACTTCTACCCCTGCCCTTGGCAAGCGCCTTGCTCATTCTGGCTTAGCCCTTTACATGGATGCTCAAAAGTTTCAACCCCCGCTTCAAAAACTTGTCAAGACTTGGAAAATCGGCCTCACCCTCACACTCTCTATCAGTTTCAGAGATCCTCAAGCTAGGCCCATTGCTATCACACAGACCATCGAGCATCACTAATTCCGTCTCCACGTGCGTCACCAGCGCGCAACCTTTCCCGCTTATTGAATCTGCATCTGACTAATTATCTAGAAATACGACTCGCCCCGCTTATAAGAGTTTATTCACGATACGTAGCGATTCGCGTTATATAGCCGACCAGCGATCGAACAGACGCTCCCTTCAAGTATATTACAGTGCGCTTATATTTGCGCCGAGGATGAGCATAGGGAGCGCATTACCGCAGACGCTCGAGGGCCATTCGGGTTCGGTTTTGGCCATGACCTTCTTGCTGGACGGCAAGGTGCTGGCGTCGGGCTCGGGCAACGAGACGGTCAAGCTGTGGGATGCCGGCACGGGAGCGGCGCTATAAACGTTCAATGGCCATTCGGGTCCGGTTAACGCCGTGGCCTTCTCACTAGAAGGTAAGCAGCTGGCGTCGACGTTGCACGACAGGACAGTCAAGCTGTGGGACGCTGGCACAAGAGCGGCGTCGCAGACGCTCGAGGGCCATTCGGGTACGATTTTGGCTGTGGCCTTCTCACTAGACGGCAAGAAGCTGGCGTTGGCGTTACACGACAGGATGGTCAAGCTGTAAGACGCCGGCACGGGAGTGGTACTATAGACCCTCGAGGGCCATTCGGACTAGGCCTGGGCCGTGGCCTTCTCGCCGGATGGCAAGCAGCTGGCGTCGGCGTCGCGCGACAGGACGGTCAAGCTATGGGACGCCGGCACGGGAGCGACGCTGCAGATGCTTAATAGCCATTCTGGTCTGGTCTTCACCTTAACCTTCTCGCCGGACGGCAAGGTGCTGGCATCTAGCTTAGATGATAGGACGGTCAAGCTGTGAGATGCCGGAACGGGAGTAGTACTACAGACGCTCGAGGGCCATTCAAATTCGATCAGGGCCGTGGCCTTCTCGCCGGATGGCAAGGTGCTGGCGTTGGGCTCGGGCGACAGGACGGTCAAGTTATGGGATGCCGGCACGGGAGCAGTACTGCAGACGCTCAAGGGCCATTCGGGAGTAGTTTGGGCCATGGCCTTCTTACTAGATAGTGAGGTGCTGGCGTTGGGCTCAGACAACAGGACGGTCAAGTTGTGGGACGCCGGTACGAGAGCAGTGCTGTAGACGCTCGAGGGCTATTTAGGAGCGGTCTGGGCCATGGCCTTCTCGCTGGATAGTAAGGTGCTGGTATCAGGCTCAGACGACGAGACAGTTAAGCTGTGGGACGCTAGTACAGGAGCAGTACTATAAACGCTTGGGGTTAATACTGTTATTCAAGCCATTCTGTTCTCTAAGGATGGGACGTACCTCTAAACTAATAGAAAAAGTTTATATACTACATATCGTTTTTTTAGCGACGCTCTTTCTCGACCAAGTTCTTTATATCATATATTTATAAATAAGCAGTAGGTTTATTAGAGTTTAGAAGGTAGGCTTTAGCTACCTCCTAGGTATTAGCTATATTATACTAATATCTACGAGAGTACTATTACTCTCGGATACTCCTCTAGTCATATGTTAATTAATGACTACTTATAATTTATATAGGTTTGGTGCGTGTAATAAGATAAACAGAAGGTGAAATCTAGTAATATTCTTTTACATGTATTATTAGGGCGGAAATACACTATATTAACATATTTTAGCCCATTTGATTTGTTCTAAAAATGCCGAATTTATATATAAAATGTAGCTTATTCAGCTAGTAGTAATAATTAGTAATAGCTTCTTATTATTTCTAGGTTCTATATAAGTTAATAGCTTTGAGTAGCATATTTACTAAGTTATCTAAATAGTATAAACCTTTTAAACTTCTACTATTTTCTTACTACCTTTATTAATACGTAAATGCAACTAACTTGCTTTTAGATATTAATTACTTTAACAAATTTCTTTATTCTACATTTTTGTAACTAATAAGCTTTTTTGTTTATAAAATATTTAAGAATACTTAGTTTATACTCTATAAGTTTCTAACATAAACATACTTTAGCTTTAAGCTATTATAAGAAATTATATATTAACTCTTTAAAAAAACAAGTTATTAAAGTTTTCTTTTAATATATAGTTAATAGAGTACTACCTTTAAATAAAGCAAATAAGTAAATTTAGCTTTTTTTTAAAAAAACAATATTAACTTTTACATTTTTTTTTTATTTTAGTCTATTTTTAGTTAATTTCTATTTTAATTATACTTTACTTGATTTTATATACTACTAAAATTTTTTTTTTAAATAAACTTATTAAAATTCTTTTTTGTAATTAGAGTAATCTTCTTAAAATTAAAATAAAAATTATAAATAGCTTTTTTAACTATGTTTTTAATAACTATAAAATATTTATTTATTAATTTATAAAACTAAAACTTACTATTACTTATAAATTTTTATATAAGTTTAAAAAGGGTTTTTTTTAAAACATAAGATATAAACTACTATTATTACTTTTATTTTTCTATTATTTAAAGTTTATTAAAAAAAAGTTTTAAATATATTTTATATTAGTTAAATTCTAAACTCTTTAAAGTTACTTATTTAATTAAGTTTTTTATTAAAAGCTATTATAGTATTAAGTAAAATATTTAATATAATATTATATATACCTACTTTTAATCTACTATAGTAATTATTTTAAGCTTTTTTTATTATTAATAATTATGTTTTTATAGCAAAAAATATTATATATTAGTTTAAAAGTTATGTATTTATAGATTTTAGTAATAAAGTATAAAATAATTACATTAAACTACTAGTAAAACTTGTATTTAATACGTATATTATTAGTATTATTAATTATGTTAAGTTATTTATATAATAAAAACTATTTTATAAATAAAAATATTATTAAGTAATTACTTTTATATATTTAAGTTAGTATATAAATAAACTAACTAAAATTTATATACTTTTAACTTTAACTTTTTTATATACTTTTATTTTTTATATTTTAAGTATTAATAGTCTTAAGTCTATTTATATATTTTGATTACTTTTAAAAATTAAAAACTTAATATTAAAAAACTCTAACTTTAAAAGCTTAAAATAAAATCTTATTATTTAATAATATACTATTTATAAGTTTATTTTACTAATATTAGATTTTAATATTTATTTTTTTAAAACTTATTTACTAAAAATAATTAAAGTCTTACTTACTTTAAATGTACTTTATTATAATAAAAAACTTTACCTTTAAAGTATTATTATTTAGTATTATTTATATGTAAACATTAAATACTAAAATTTTTTTTTAATTAAGTATATTACTATAACTTTTTAATGTAGCTTTTAATTTTTAATTTATAACTTTTTTAAATACTATAAATTATACTAGTTATTTTATATTATTTATAAAGTTTACATATTAGCTTTAATTAAAAAAGTTATAAAAGTATTTAATAATTTTACTTAATTAGCTACTAAAGTAAAAAAAAAAAACTTAACTAAAAAAAAATTTGGTAATTAAAATTTGCTAAACTAAATATTATATTATATATTATATTTAAGTTTTATTTACTTATTTTAATTTATTTTAAAAAAAATATTAAAAAAAATATTAATAATAAAAAAAACTAGATACTTTAGTTTATAAAAAAATAACATTTTAGAAAATAATATACATGTAATAAAAGTAAAAATAAAAGATTTTATATACTAAATATATAGTTAAAAAGCTTTATAAAGTAGTGTAAAAAAGTACTATATAAGTACAATTTAATTTACTAGAAATTAATATAAGAATTAAAGTATGTTTATATAATAAATATTAAGTTAATTTATTATTTGGCTATATTTTAGTTATACTTTTTATATAGCTAAAATCTTTTAGTATTTTTTAATTAGTATTACATTTAGTATAGCTTAGTATAAACATTTTTTTAAATAAATTAAAAAGGCGTATATATAACTATACTTTTAAAGTAATAACTGTACTATTTAAAGTCTAATTTTTATAATATTAAGTACTATATAATATTTTTAGTTTATTTAAAAGAAATATATATTTATTTTATTATTAAACTTTAATTAAGTAATTATTTATTAAGTTTTAAAACTTTATAATAAAGCTAGGTTTATAAAAAGTTTTTAAATTAAAATACTTTAGCTTTTTATATATAATATAGTTTCTAAGTTTATTACTTTTTTACTTAATTAATTATAGGATACTTAGTATTTATATTATATAGCTTTTTATACTTTACTATACATAAAATACTTTTAAAATAATTAAGTTAAAAAAATTATATTTAGTATTATAGCTTTTTAATATTTATTAAATTTTATATATTTTTACACCTTTTTTTAATTACTTTATAACTAATAATAATAGGTTTTTATGTTTTTATAAATATTTATTACATAAAATATATAATACTAAATACATAAATTTAAAGATATATTATAACTTATAAAAGCTATATTTTTTATTAAAAAAAAATTTTTACTATAAAATTTTTTTTTATTATTACTAAAGTTTTAAAAAAAGTTAACTATATTTTAGTATTATTATTAACTTTATATAAGCTAATTTGTACTAAAAGTAACTATACTAGTAATTTAATTAATACTAGTATTAGTACTAAAGTTACTATTACTATTAAATATTTTAAATAGTAGTTTTTAAAATACAGAATTTAAAAGTAAAAAGTTAAAAAAAAATTTATAATTTAAATAAAAAATTTATAGTAGTATTTTTTTATATTTATTTACTTTTATTATACTAAGTAAATATACTAGTTTACTAGTTTATATTACTAGTTTTTTTAAAAACATTACTTATAAAAACTAGAATTTAAGTATTTATTACTTAGTACTATTTTATATTTTATATAGTATTAAAAGAACCTACTTTTTTAAATATAACTAATTTTTACTAAATATATTAACTTATTATTTTGCTACTTTTCTTAATTTTTTATAAGCTATAAAATAATAAGCTAATAAGTATTTAAGTATAAAGTAAAATTAAAAACTTTAATAAGTTATAAATAAAGTAGTATAAAGCTTTTTTATAAAAATAACTACTTTTTATAAATTAAATTATATATTAAATACTTTTGTATATTAGCTATTTTAGATACTATTTTATTAGTAACCTAAAGTAAAAAAAGTTGAACTTATTTTAAACTAACTTTATTACTATTTTATTTGTTTCTAAAATTTTATAATTAAGTAAAATAAAAGTAATTTAAAATTAATATTTTTTTTAAAAAGCTATTTTAGCTAAGTTATATATTATATAAAATAATAAATAAGTACTTTTATTAACTTTAAGTAAAACTTGGTACTAACTTTTATAACTAATTATATTCTTTAAAATTTTACTATAAAACTATTTATTTGTTTTAAATGTTAACTTTTAACTTAATATTATTATAAATATAACTTATTTACATTTTTAAAACATAAGTACTATAATTAGTAGAAAATAGTAGAAGTTAATATTTAATTTATTCTAAATAGTATATAAAATATAACTAATATAAAAAGCTTTTTAAAATGTTACACCTTTTTTTATAAAAATTACCTATTTATATTACTTTTTTTTAAGTTTTCTTTTTTAGATTCTTATTTTTATGATTTTTATTTTAATAAAGTATAATAGTTTTTATTAATTTACTTTAAAAGCTAGAAATTTAAAAAAGTTATATAAATATATATTTATTATTACAGCCTATTTTTACCTATACATACTACTAGTATTTAATTTAAACTTTATACTAAATTTGTTTTCTATTACTTTACATAAAAATCTGTTTTAGGTAAAAATTACTTTAAACTATTTTTAATTTTCTTAAGTTAAAAAAGGCTAAAAACTAAAGAAAATTTTATAACTACTTTCTTAAATTTGTTTTATAAAATATTTTTATTAGTACTATATTTAGTTATACTAAAACTAATGTACTTACTATGTTCTTAACTACTTAATTAAAAAACTTTTATTTATTCTTTATACTTTATAGCTTAAAATATTTAAAAAAATAAAATAAAAGTTAAAATTATATTATTTTTCTTTCTTACATTTCTAAACTAATAATTAGGCTTTTTTTTAGTATTTTTAAAGACTTTAAGTACTTTTATATTAAAATGAACAATATATACTATTTATAATTATTTATAAAAAAAAAGATTAAATATAATTAAAGTTTTTCTTTTAACTTTAGCTTATATAATTACTTTAAGTATACTAGTACTAGTTTTTTTTAAAAAAAAAGTAAAATTAAAAATTCCTTTTTATTATAAATATATACTAAGCTTTTTTATACTATTTTTATTAAGTTTTACTATAAAGCTAGCTAATAACGTTAATTTATTTTAAACCTTTATTTAATATAGTAATAAAAGTACTATATTAAATTTATTAAGTTTAGTAATATAATTTAATAGTTACTTATTATTTTATATAAATACTAAAATAATACTTAGAATAGTTTATAACTTAATAACTTTTATTTACTTAAAATTAATTATTATTACTTAACTAGTTTTTTTATTTTATAGTATATTATAAAATATAAAGTTTTTATGTAAAACTCTAAAGTTATAAATTACTTAAATTAAGTAGTTAACTTATTAAGTAATATATAGCCTGTTTTTAGTAATATAGTACTAAAAAAAATATGTTTTTTATAAAACTAAGAAATATTATATATATATATAAGTTCTATAATTTTCTTATAAAAATAAAAAGTTTTTAAGTTTATATTACTTAAATAAACTAGTACATTAATGCCTTAAATTGAATAAAAGTATTTATAAATAGTAGTTTTCTATTTTAAGTAATAAATAAAGTTAATAAAAGTAGTTTTAGTAGCTGTAATATATTTATATAATTTTAGTTTAATTTAAAATAAAATACTATATACTTTAAAAATACTTATAAGCTTATAGTTAGTATTTAAGTTTTTAAAAAGTTATAAGTAAATAAAAGTAAAAAAAGTAAGTAAGTTAATTTATAACAGCTTTTTTTATAATTTTATATATTAAAATATAATATATTAAGTAAACTTTTTTTAACTAACTAAGTAAATATTTTTAAGTATATTATTATTTACTTTATATTTTTTAGCTAAAATTATAATTAAATAATAAGCTACTAGTAGTAGTATAAGTATAAAATAAATACTAAAGTAAAAATTACTATTAATTTAAAGTATTTAAATTAGGTTTTTTATTATTAAAGTTATGTTAATTCTATAGTTACTAGTAACTAAAAAAACTAGTTTAAGCTAGTTTTTATTAAAATTAAATAAAAAATATATAAAAAAATCTATTATAGTAAAGTAGTTAGTACTCTAATAATAATATATTTTTTTAAAAAAAAACTATTTAATAAATTGTTGTATATAACCTTTTAGTTATTTAATTAAGAAATAGTTTTAACTTCCTACTTTTAACTCTAAAGTAGTGTTTTTATTATTTAAAAAGTAAAAGCTAGCATTTACTTAATAACTATTAAATATAAGTAATTTATACTATTTATATTTAGTATCTATTTTATAGGTTATTTTATATTACTTTTAAAAATAAATAAAAAGTAGTAGACTATTTTAGAATTATTAAGTACTTATAGAAAAATAAATACTTTACTAGTATATATATAACTATACTTTAAGTTAACTTTAACTATATAAAAAAATACTTATATAATAACTATAGTTATTAGTTAATAAAAGTAGTTTTATAGAGTACTAGTTTTCTAATATAAAATTACATATTTAAGTTTTATATTATTTAAGTTCTTATAAATATAATTAAATAAAAGCTTATGTAATATTTTATATTTAATAATAAAAGTAAAAATACAATTTTTTATATTTTAAGTACTTATATTATAGATGTAAAATTAATTTACATAAAAATAAAAAATTATACTATTTTTATATAAATTATAGATACTAATTTTATTAAGTTAATTAAGTTAAATAACTTTACTTTATTAGTTTTAGCTTATAAGTATAATAACTATTACTATTAATTACTAAATACTAATATTTATTTTATACTTTTTTTTAATTAAAGTTTTAAACTAAAAGTATTAGTATAATTTTTAAAACTTACTAAACTCTATAAACAAAATTTTTATTTAAGTACTTAATTATTATATAATTATTTAATAGTATAGTACTAAATAAAATATAAGCTTAACTTAAAACGTAATATTTTTTATTAAATAGTGTTTTTAAATTCTTTTAAAGTATATAATAAAGTAAAGTATTACTTAAAAATAAAATCTAATTTTATTAGATTGTTTTTAATTTCTTTCTAAAATATTAGAAATTTTTTTTATATAAAATGCTTTTTAAGTTAAAGTTTATTATTTATATTTATAAAGTTACCTTATATTAATAATAGTATATTAATTTAAATAATAAAACCTAAGTAAAAGTAATTATAATAAATATTAAAAAAATTAAAAAAAGTTGTTTTATAGATTTTTTTTAACTTTTTTATACTTATATTATTTTTTTTTATATATTTTTTATAGCTTTTTATTTATATTACTTTTGTTTATGTTTATATTACTTTTTTTTTATATTTACTATACTCTTTTTTTAAGATTATTTAGCTTTTTTATACTTATATTATTTTTACTTTTAAGTGTTTTTTATAGCCTTATGTTTATATTACTTTTTTTATATTTATATTACCTTTTTTATATTTATATTACTTTTTTTATTTTTATATTACTTTTTTTGTGTTTATATTACTTTTTTTGTGCCTATATTACCTTTTTAAAAATAGACTTTATAATTAAACAACTATTATTAGGGGGCGGCAGAGTATGGATAAGATTAATAACTATAATAATAGTATATAATATAAAATAGATTATAAGACGTAGCTTACGGAGCTACGTATAGAGACTAAAGATAAAATATATATAAAATTCTAGAAGTAAAGAGACTTACACGGCCTGTATAAAAGCTCTATATAGTATTTAATTTAAATAAGCTTAAAAGTAACAGTTTCTATAGGACTATACTATAATAATATTTTTTTTTTATAATTATAGTTTCTATAGTCGCTTTAGAGACTAAGTTTTTTAAAATACTATTAATAGAATACTTAAATTACATTTACAGTATTCTCTATCTAGTAGGTAGGGGTTTTAGTTAACTTATTATATCTAGTTTATTTAACTATATACTTTAGTTATAGAATGCTATTACGGCTATAGCGGTTCTAATAAAAGTTAATAATTTCTTTAATAAACTACTTCTACTTACTATTAATCTCTATTAGCAGAAAGGGTAGTATCTATTAGTAAAATAATAAATTAATTATTATAAAATAAAACAGGCTAATATAGAATATATTATAATAATAGAATTTATTTAGTAGTTTAAGATAGTAGGCGTATAGTAATATAGCCTTTATAACTTAAAATAAGCTTAAATTTTTCTAATCTAGTTTCTTTATAAGGCGTAGGGTTTTAATATTCTAGATATCTAGCTATATAAAATCTTATATACAAAATAATTAAGCAGAATAGTAGTGTATATTTATTTAGTCTTTATAATAGACTTATATAGTTAATAGTTTAGTATATAGATAGTTAAATCTAACTTTTAAATAAAAACCATAGTTTATAAAAAATAGAGAAATAATAGTATTTTCTAAGTAAGTAGAGTTTAGAATAAACTTAGCTAATAATAACTATTTAAACTAATTATTCTATAAATAGCTAATATATAACTATAGGTACTACTTAAGAACTATATTAGTTTATTCTAATTAGTTATTAGTCTTAAAATAGTACGCGGTTAATAATAGGGTTATAATCTTTAGCTAGTAGTTCAGATACTTCTAGAATTTAAAAATAAACTAGAGTTTATAGTTAGAAAAAATAGTACTTAGTAAGCTATAAAGCTTTTATATATATATTAGAAATAGATAGACAATATCTTTAGTATTATAGCATATTTAATAGGGAATTAAGTACTTTATTTTTATTAATTAGTAAGTTATAGTTATTACAGCGTTATAATAACTACTTAGTAGTAAATAAATAAATAATAAAGTCTATAAATATATTCTTTTAGGTATAGTCTGGAATAGGTAGTGGTTTTAGAACTTTTTAATAAACTTCTCTTAATAGAATAGTATAGTAATAGATATAGTAGTTATAAAACTAGTAGATAATAAAGTTATATATATAAGGCTAATAGTCCTTATAGGATAATAATTTATATATTTTATTATAACTTATATAACCAGTAATAGGGCTTTTATAATAGAAATAAAGTAGTTTAGCTTTTAGCTTATCTATATTAGGTATATAGAGCTTTTTTTTATATTATAAATATCTATCTATCTTAGCATACTCAGCTAGTGTTAGGTATTTATTCTTATAATTTCTATTCTATAAGTTAGTTAGTATAAAGTTAATTATAGAATTAGTATAATAATTTTTTTAAAATAAAGTCTAAATCCTTAGCGGTAGCAGGTTTTTAGTTTATTTAAATTTTAAAATAATAGTAAGTCTAGTAATAGCAGTAGTAAAAATAAAAATAAAAATAAATTTAATAGATAATAATAGTTTAGCAGTGTATTAGCGGAGCTAGTTATAAGTTATTATAATAATTCTATAAACAAAAGTCTCTAACAGGTTAGAGAAGTAAACTAATTTTTTTTTATAATTAGTTATAACAGATAAGGTAATAGCTAGGAGTTATTCTAAATTATTTTATTTTAAAACAGTCTAGCTTTAGTAGCAGAGCCTTTTATCCTTTTTTTTATAATAAATTAGTTAATTTTCTAATTAAAGAGTCTAGCTTTACGCCTTATTTTTTAAAACAATATATAATCTTAAAGTTAAAGTAAAATAGAAATTCAGACTAATAAGCTTAGTAGTAGTTTAGTAACTTTATTATTATAAAGTACTCTAAATTATAGTAGTTTATAATTACTATAATTAGTAAAACATATCCCTTAAGTTCTAACCGCTATTCTTTAAAGTAGTAAATAATTACTAGTAGTTTCTTATTATAAATCTTATAATTATACTCTGTTATTAAGTGCTTTTTTAAGAAGAATATAATAGACTATAAAACATTATTATCTCTATATTATAATAGTATTCCTGTAGAGATGTAGTTAGAGATGTTTATTTTAATAATAACTTCTTTTTTTTAATTAAATAGCACTAGAATAAATACTGTAGTAAATACTATTTTTAGTCTCTAAAAAGCTTCCTTATAACTATTATTTTAGTTAAATAGTATATTCTTCTGTATTAAGCAGACTAGCAGAGTAGTAATATAAGAAAATTCTTATATAAAATAGTAATAGAAGTTTATAAAGCTAATAAATACTTATATATTTATAATATAGGTTAGTATTATCTAGCTAGCTACTATTTTAATTTTCTTTAAGTCTATATAGATACTATTACGGCCTATAATTAGGCCTAGAAATTAGGTTTTAGTTATAAAGAACTTATATTTTTCTATTTTTATATATAGGCCTATTGTTAGGGGGCGGCAGAGTATAAATAAAGTTAATAACTATAATAATAGTATATAATATAAAATAAATTATAAGACGTAGCTTATAGAGCTACGTACAGAGGCTATAGATAGAATATATATAAAGTTTTAAAAGTAGAAAGACCTACACGGCCTGTGTAAAAACTCTATATAATATTTAATTTAAATAAGCTTAGAAGTAATAGTTTTTATAGAATTATACTATAATAGTACTTTCTTTTTTACAGCTATAGTTTTTATAGTTATTTTAAAAACTAAGCTTCTTAAAGTACTACTAGTAAAATACTTAAATTATATTTATAATATTCTTCATTTAATAAGCAGAAGTCTTAGTTAACTTATTATATCTAATTTATTTAATTATATACTTTAGTTATAGGGTGCTATTACGGTTATGGTGGTCTTAATAAAAGTTAATAATTTCTTTAATAAATTACTTCTACTTACTATTAATTTTTATTAGCAGAGGGGGTAGTATTTACTGGTAAAATAATAAATTAATTACTATAAAACAGAGCAAACTAATATAGAATATATTATAATAACGGAATTTATTTAATAGTTTAAAATAATAAGCGTATAATAATACGGCCTCTATAACTTAGAATAGGCCTAAATTCTTCTAATCTAGTTTCTTTATAGGGTGTAAGGTCTTGATATTCTGGGTATCTAGCTATATAAAATCTTTTATATAAAATAAGTAGATAAGATAGCGGTGTATGTTCACCTAGTTTTTATAATAAGCTTATATAATTAATAGTTTAGTATATAAATAGTCTATAATCTCTTATATTTTAGCTATAAGCTTTTTAGAGTCTTAGTCTTATATAAAGTGGGTAGTAGCTAACAGTTTAAATCTAACTCTTAAATAAAAACTATAATTTATAAAGAATAAAAAAATAGTAGTATTTTCTGAGTAAATAAAGTTTAGAATAAACTTAGCTAATAATAGCTATTTAAACTAGTCATCCTGTAGGTAGCTAATATATAACTATAAATACTATTTAAAGATCACATTAGTTTATTTTAACTAGCTATTAATCTTAAAATAATATATAGTTAATAGTAGGATTATAATCTTTAGCTAGCAGTTTAAGTACTTCTAGAATTTAGAGATAAACTAAAGTCTGTAGTTAGAAAAAATAGTACTTAATAAGCTATAAAGCTTTTATACATATATTAGAAACAAATAAACAGTATCTTTAGTATTATAGTATATTTAACAGAAAATTAGATACTTTATTTTTATTAAATAGTAAATTATAGTCATTACAGCGTCATAACAGCTGCTTAATAGTAGATAGATAATAAAGTCTATAGATATATTCTTCTAAGCACGGTCTAAAATAGGTAGTGGTTTCAGAACTTCTTAATAGGCTTTTCTTAATAGAATAGTATAATAATAGATATAGTAATTACAGAGCTAGCAGGTAATAAAGTTATATATATAAGGCTAATAGTATTTATAAAATAATAGTTTATATATTTTATTATAGCTCATATAGCTAGTAATAGAGCTCTTATAATAGAAATAAAGTAGTTTAGCTTTTAGCTTGTCCGTATTAGGTACGTAGAGTTTTTCTTTATACTATAAATATCTATCTATCTTAATACACTTAGCTAGTATTAGATATTCGTTTTTGCAGTTTCTATTCTGTAAGTTAGTTAGTATAGAGTTAATTATAGAGTTAATATAATAGCCTTTTTAGAACAGAGTCTAAATCCTTAGCGGTAGTAGATTTTCAGTTTATTTAAATTCTAAAATAGTAGTAAGTCTAGTAATAGTAATAATAAAAATAAAAGTAAAAATAGATTTAATAAGTAATAATAATTTAACAGCGCGTTAGCAGAGCTGGTTATAAATTATTATAATAATTCTATAAATAAAAGTCTTTAATAAGTTAGAGAAGTAAACTAATTTTTTCTTATAATTAATTATAGTAGGTAAGGCGGTAGCTGAGAGTAATTCTAGATTTTCTTATTTTAAAACAGTTTAGCTTTAGTAGCGGAGCCTTTTATTTCTTTCTTATAATAAATTAGCTAATTTTCTAGTTAAAGAGTCTAACTTTATACCTTACTTTCTAAAATAGTATATAATCTTAAAGTTAAAGTAAAATAGAAATTCAGACTAGCAGGCTTAGTAATAGTTTAATAACTTTATTATTATAAAATACTTTATATTATAGTAGTCTGTAATTACTATAATTAGTGAGGCACATCTCTTAAATTCCAGCCACTATTTTTTAAAGTAGTAAATAATTACTAGTAGTTTCTTATTATAGATTTTATAGTTATACTCTGTTATTAAGTGCTTTTTTAAGAAGAATATAACAGGCTATAAAATACTATTATTTCTATATTATAATAGTATTCCTGCAGAGACGTAGTTAGAGACGTTTATTTTAATAATAATTTCTTTTTCCTAATTAAATAGTACTAGAATAAGTGCTGTAGTAAATACTATTTTTAGTCTCTAAAAGACTTTCTTATAACTATTATTTTAATTAAATAGTATATCCTTTCACGTTAGGCGGACTAGTAGAGTAGTAATATAAAAGAATCTTTATATAAAATAGTAATAAAAGTTTGCGAAGCTAATAAACGCCTATATATCTATAATATAGATTAGTATTACTTAGCTAGCTATTATCTTAATTTTTTTTAAGTCCATACAGATACCATTACAGCCTATAATTAGGCCTAGAAATTAGGTTTTAGTTATAAAAAACTTATATTTTTCTACTTTTACGTGTAGGCCTGTTTCCTATAGGCTTTTTAGTATTAAGCAGAGGTATTCTTTATATTTAGTATAAGTATAGCTATAAACTAAAATATTATCTATATAGATAATATAAAAGCAGTCTAGATATTTCTATAAAATATTATTTATATACTACTAAAAGGTTATAGGGGCACCTATTAACCTAAACGGCATTACTAGTATCTTATATAAGCTAAAATAGGTCTAGAATACTGTAAGTTATTTTTAGCTAGTTTTAATACAGAAGTTATTAAAGGCCTATAGGATATTAATCTTAGAAAAGTATTATATCCTCTTTAAATTATTTAGTAGTTCTTTAGTCAGCGGTAGTGAATAATAGTTCTTTATTATAATTTTATTTAGTATATAATAGTTAACATAGAATTAGAGTCCTTTATTTATCTTTTTTATAAATAGAATTAGAGATATAGTTAAAGAGCTACTAGAGCAGATAAATCTTTTCTAAAAGTTTTTATTAAGCTATTCCTAGAGTACTTATAGCTTTATATAGGATATTAAATATAGATAGCTAAAAAATAAAGGTTTTTCTTCTAGTAGCTAGATATTATAGTTATATAGATAATATAGTAACAAGTTTTCAGCTTCTTCTAATAAAAAGAACTAACAAAACTAGGATAGAAATTTCTGGGTATTAGGTAGGAACTTCTCCTATAGATTTATACTCTTAATTATAATAAAAGCTTATTTAATATTTTTTATAAAGATAGTAAATAAGTAGTAGCTGCTATAATAAGCGTATATAATATAAGCTTTTAAGAATATAAAATAGATATTTAGCTTCCTATAGTCCTTCTAGTTATGGTAGGATTTAGAGATTAATTTCTATAGAACAGAAGCAACCCTATAAGTCCGCGCTAAGATAGATAGAATTTCGTAATAATTATAGCAAAATAAGCTATTAAATATAAGAATATTTATAGCTTAGTTAATTTAAGAGTTATAATACTATAGCTAGTATACTCCTAGCATAATAGAATACGACCCTAAGATAGTCGTAAATAGGCGGATTATTTTAGTATAGTTATTAATATAAAGCTTTATAGTAATATATAAGTTAATAAGTCTACTATAGAACTTAGTTTTATCTATAATATAAAGATAAAATAGTCTCTTTAGCTATTCTAGCTAGAAGCTTATAGAAATAGCTTAATCTTAGTTAATAAAGTCTCCTTCAGCTCTGCTATTAATAAGGCTATAGATAATAATAGTATAGCTAATAAACTACATTAAATATTTAGTAGTTATAAGAATTAGTTTAGTAAGTAGTATAAAAGTACGGAACTATAAATTAAGCTCTTTCTTAATTAATATCTTGTAAATAGTGATGGCGGAGATTTTATAGAAGTATAGTTTTAAAGCTAAAGCACGACTTAACTATAGCTTAAAGCTTTTACTAGACTATATAGTAAAGAATATAGCAGGATATAGAAGTAAGTAAAGGAGTAAATAAAAAACAGAAATAGTAAACCAGATAATATATAAATAAAAATACTTTAAAACTAGCGGGTATTAGAGTAGGGGTAATAGGTAATAAAATAGCTTTTTAAGCTATAATAATAATACTTATAGCGTTTCTTATAGCCTTAGCTTAAAAAGTTTAGTTAGTAGTAGTAGCTTAAATCTATAAGTTTAGCAGTAAAGGCAGTAAAGACAGCTATTAATAAAAAAATAATATACTTTTAAGTTATAAGCTAAAGATTATAAGTCTTATAGCTATTTATAAAAGTAGCTAAGTTATAATAGCAGTAATAGTTCTTAAAGTCTTACAGATAATAAGCTAGCGGATAGTACTAATAGTTTAGTAGTAAATTATAAAGTAATATATTCTATAATTCCTTAGAGATAGCATTCTCTAAAAGGGTTAATAGAAAGTCTTTAAATAAGCTAGATTTAAGAGCTAACTATTAAAATTCCGCTAGGAAGATACTAAATTCTTAGTTCTTCTAGCAAAATTTAAATAGATTTTATTAAATATTATAAACTTAATTTAAGTCTCTATAAGCTTACTCTAGAATTTTTAGTATTATAAAGTAATCTAGTAAACAGCAGATACTATTAGTAATATATAAAAGAATTTACTTATATAGTATATTTTTAAGTCGTTTATTTACGTAGGCTATACAGAATTCGGCGGTAGAAAAACAGTCTTAATTTATAATTATCTTTATATAAATTTATACTATAAAGTATTTAAGGTTATTTTAGTTACTATTAAACCTATTAGGGTTAAATAGGCGTTCAGAGAGGATATAAATTAGAAATAAAATAAAAATAAATAAAGATAAGATAATTATAAGCAGTTTAGTTTTAATTAAGATAGTAATAGGGATAGGGATAAAAACAGAAGTAAAGATAGTAAAAATAGTAAAAATAGTAAAAATAGTAAAGATAATAGATATTAGGCTCTTAAACTATAGCTATACACATAGGTCTATAATCTACTCTTAGACTTTTTATAGCTTTTTTTTCTAGTAGCTATAAACTTCTTTAACTATTATAACTTACTTATAGAGGTTTACTATCTCTGCTATAGTAGTAATAAGTTACTATAATTAGCCTTTATAAATATTATAAAGAACTATAATATAGTTTAGCTATTCTTACGATTATTCCTGTATAAATTATAGGAATTTATTTTTATTCTATAAAACTAGTAGAGGTTACGGAGCTAATATATAGAAATAAAACTATATAATATTAAAAAGCAGCAGAGTATAGACAAGATTAGTAACTATAATAATAGTATATAATATAAAGTAGATTATAAGACGTAGTTTACGAAACTACGTACAGAAACTATAGATAGAATATATATAAGATTTTAGAAATAAAAAGGCCTACACAGCCTGTGCAGAGACTCTATACGGTACTTAATTTAAATAGATTTAAAAGTAATAGTTCCTATAGGACCACACCGTAACACCTATCTCTTATAGGCTTTTTAGTATTAAGTAAAAATATTCTTTATATTTAGTATAAATATAACTATAAACTAGAATATTATCTATATAGATAGTATAAAAGCAGTTTAGGTATTTCTATAAAATATTATTTATATACTACTAGAAGGTTATGAGAGTACCTATTAACCTAAATAGTATTACTAGTATCTTATATAAACTAAAATAAATTTAGAATATTATAAGCTACTTTTAGCTGGTCTTAATATAAAGATTATTAAAAGCCTATAAAATATTAATTTAAAAAAGTATTATATTTTCTTTAAATTATTTAGTAGTTTCTTAGTCAGCAGTAGTAAGTAATAGTTCTTTATTATAATTTTATTTAATATATAATAGTTAACACAGAATTAGAATTCTCTATTTACTTTTTTTATAAATAGAACTAGAGATATAATTAGGGAGCTATTAGGATAAATAAATTCTTTCTAAAAATTCTTATTAAGCTATTTCTAGAGCACTTATAGCTTTATATAAAATATTAAGTATAAACAACTAAAAAGTAAGGTTTTTTCTTTTATTAGCTAAATATTATAATTATATAGGTAATACAGTAACAAGTTTTTAACTTTTTCTAATAAGAAAAATTAATAGAACTAAAATAGAAATTTCCAGATATTAGGTAGGAGCTTTTCTTATAGGTTTATATTCTTAATTATAATAAAAGCTTACTTAATATTTTTTATAGAAATAGTAAATAAATAATAGCTATTATAATAAGCGTATATAGTATAAGCTTTTAAGAATATAAAATAAATATTTAGCTTCCTACAGTTCTCCTAGTTATGGTAGAATTTAGAAGTTAATTTCTATAGAATAAAAATAACTCCACAGGTCCGCACTAGAATAGATAGGATTTTATAATAATTATAATAAAATAAGCTATTAAATATAAAAATATCTATAGCTTAGTTAATTTAAGGGTTATAATATTATAGCTAGTATACTCCTAATATAATAAAATATAACCCTAAGATAGTCATAAACAGGCATATTATTTTAGTATAATTATTAATATAAAGTCTTATAGTAATATACAAGGTAATAGGTCTACTATAAAACTTAGTTTTATTTATAATATTAAGATAGAATAGTTTCTTTAGCTATTCTAGCTAGAAGCTTATAGAAATAGTTTAATTTTAGTTAATAAAGTCTCTTTTAGCTCTACTATTAATAAGGCTATAAATAATAGTAGTATAGCTAATAAACTACGTTAAGTATCTAGTAGTAATAAAAGTTAGTTTAATAGGTAGTATAAAAGTATAAAACTATAAATTAAGCTCTTTTTTAATTAATATTTTATAAACGGTGATAGCGGAGATTTTATGAGAATATAATTTTAAAACTAAAGCATAACTTAACTATAGCCTAAAGCTTTTACTAGACTACATAATAAAGAATATAATAAAGTATAAAAGTAAGTAAAGACGTAGATAGAAGATAAAAATATTAAACTAAATAGTATATAAATAAAAATACTTCAGAACTAGCAGATATTAGGGTAGGGGTAGTAGGTAATAAAATAACTTTTTAAGTTATAATAATAATATTCACAACGTTCCTTATAACCCTAGCTTAGAAAATTTAGTTAATAGTAATAACTTAAATTTATAAGTTTAGCAGTAAAGATAGTAGGGACAGCTATTAATAAAAAAGTAATATACTTTTAAATTATAAACTAAAGATTATAAGTCTTATAGCTACTTATAAAAGCAGCTAAATTATAATAGTAATAGTAGTTCTTAAGGTCTTATAAATAATAGGCTAGTAAATAGTACTAGAAGTTTAGCAGTAGATTATAGAGTAATATATTCTATAATTTCTTAAAAACAGTATTCTCTAAAAAGGTTAGTAGAAAGTCTTTAGATAAACTAAATTTAAGAACTAACTATTAGAATTCCGCTAGGAAGACACTAAATTCTTAGTTCTTTTAATAAAGTTTAAATAGATTCTGTTAGGCATTACAGGCTTAATTTAAGTCTCTATAAACTTATTCTAAAATTTCTAGTATTATAAAATAATCTAGTAGGCAGTAGATATTATTAGTAATATATAAAAAAACTTACTTATATAGCATATTTTTAAGTTATTTATTTATATAAGCTATATAAAATTCAGCGGTAGGAAAACAGTCTTAATTTATAATTATTTTTATATAAATCTATACTATAAAGTATTAAAGGTTATTTTAGTTACTACTAAACCTATTAGGGTCAGATAGGTATTCAGAAAAAGTATAAATCAAAAATAAAATAAAAGTAAATAAAGAAAAGACAGTTATAAACAGTTTAGTTTTAATTAAAATAGTAATAAAAATAAAGATAAAGATAAGAGTAGAAATAGTAAAGAGAGTAGAAATAGTAAAAATAGTAAAGATAATAAAAGTAATAGATATTAGGCTTTCAGACTATAGCTATATATATAAATTTATAATTTACTTTTAGACTTTTTATAACTTTTTTTTTTAGTAGCTATAAACTTTTTTAAGTATTATAACTTACTTATAGAGGTTTACTATCTCTATTATAGTAACAATAAGTTACTATAATTAGCCTTTATAAATACTATAAAGGACTATAATATAGTCTAGTTATTCTTATAATTATTTCTATATAGATTATAGGAATTTATTTTTATTCTATAGGACTAGTAAGGATTATGGAGCTAATATATAAAAATAAAGCTACATAATATTAGAAAGTAATAAAATATAAATATAGTTAGTAACTATAATAATAGTATATAGTATAAAGTAGATTATAAGACGTAGCTTATAAAGCTATGTATAGAGACTAAGAATAGAATATATATAAGATTTTAGAAATAAAAAACCCGCATAGCCTGTGTGGAGACTCTATATAGTACTTAATTTAAATAGACTTAAAAGTAACAGTTCCCATAAGACCACACCATAACGACTATTTAATTATATTATAATAATAATAGAAATAGTAAAATATACTTAATGTATTTTATAAGTAAGTAAACTACTTAAGTAAGTAAACTACTTTTATTAAAAAACTACCTTTTCTTTAATAACTTTATAAAAACTTAATATTATTTAATAAAATTTTAAAATTAGCTTTTTACTATAAGATACACTTAGAATTAAATTTGCATAAAAGTAAGATTACGTAATACTAAGTTATTAAGCTTAGAAATTAGTTTACTTTAAAAGACTTTTTAGCTATTTATATCTATAATATTACTTAATAATAAATTATAAAATCATAAATATAAATTATCTAAACCTAAAACTATAATATAATAGAATTTTAAAGCTATAGTATTAGTAATTTATAAGATTCTTAAAAGTAGGAGCTAAAACTTGTTTTTACTTAAAGTTTTTAAAAAAATACTTATTTTATAACTATAAAAGCTTTATATAAAGTAAATTAAATATAAAATAACTTATATTTTAGTTTTTTTAATTTATTATTAAGTAATATTACAGATATAAATAGCTAAAAATTCTTTTAAAGTAAACTAACTTTTAAGCTTAATAACTTAGTATTACGTAATCTTACTTTTGTATAAATTTAATTCTAGGTATATTTTATAGTAAAAAGCTAATTTTAAATTTTATTAGATAATATTAAGTTTTCGTAAAGTTATTAAAGAAAAGGTGTGTGATGACTTGTTCCACTAAGCTAAAAAAAATAGCACATAAACTAAATTAAGATTAAGTTTATTACTATAGAACACATATATTAACCCAAATATTATAGCTTCATAAAGGGCTAGTCTTATATTATATTATAAAATATATGATAATTGTTATATTACTTTCTTACTAGTTAAGCTTATGTCCCTGTAAGTGCACATAAACTCTGCTATATATCTTATAAAAGACATATAATTATCAGCTGTCTATTCACTAACAGCCTTAGTATATAATAGGTATATGTAATTTTTTTATATAAAGAGACCACCTCATCACACATGCACCTAGAAATCGCAAAATTTAAATAGATAAGTAGATTTTAGGAATCGAATCTGAACATCTACACGTTTAATTTAGAAGTATAGGGGGAGATTTTAATTTAATGTAATAATTTATTCCACTAAGCCAAAAGAATAGCGCACGAACTAGATTAAGATTGAGTTTATTACTATAAAATATATATATTAACCTAAATATTATAGCTTCATAAGGGGCTAGTCTTATGCTATATTATAGAACATATAATAATTATTATAAAGTAATTTTTTAATAAAAGTAGTTTACTTACTTAGGTAGTTTACTTGCTTATAGAATATATTAATAGTTTATAATATTTTTAAATTTATACTTGTATTAAAATATATTAAAATATTTTATAATATAATTATAAACTTAATTTAAAAATACTAATTAAGTAAAAAAGTTATTAGTATTAAATATATTTTTAACTTAAAATTTTATAAGTTTTTATTTAAATAAAAAAGTAGTTTTTTTTATAAAAATAATAAATAACAAAATTACATTTTTTTAAATATTAATATATTAAAGTATTATAACTTATTTATACTTACTTAATTATATAGTTACTAATTAATATTATTTTTTAATGTTATTACAAATTTTTTTAGTTAAAATAATATTTATTTAAAAACTAGTTTAATTTTTAACTTATAAATATTTTTAGTAACATTATACTTTTTACTTATATGTTATATAAAGTTAAATTAAAGTTTAATAATTATAAAGATTTTATATAAAACTATTTAGTACTTGTACAGTTAATTATAAATTATTTTAATTTTAAAAGTTTAGTTTATAAAATTTTTTAAATAGTTTTTATTAATTTAACTAATAAAGTATATAATAAATAGCTAGCTAACTATATTTTATATAATAAAAAGGTTTTATAAAAACTATCCAAATTTAAATTAAAAATATATTTAGTAAAATAAATTTTTTTAATTTAGTAAACTTTTTTAAATTAAGTTTATAATTATATTTTAAAAAACTTTTAGTATGTTTTTATTTTAATATAAATTTAAAAATATCATAAATTATTATAGTTTTTATACACTTTTAAATTAATATTTTTTTTTATAGTTAAAATAGTAAAATCTATTTTACTTTTTTAGTAAAATAATTAAATATTATTTCGTTCATATATTATACTAAAAAGTTAATAACTTATAATTTTTTTAATAAAGTATATAGTTTACTAAAAGTAAATAGTTTGTTTATACAAAATAATATAACTCTTAATAATTAAGTAAAATAAAGTAATAAAAAAGTTTTTCAACTTTTTTATATAATATTTTTAAAATTAATAGTTTAGTTAATAATTAAAATAACTAAAGTTAACTACTTTAAAATAAAGTTAATAATAGTATATAAAGTTAAAGTACTTATATAAATTAGTACTAAAGTACTAAACTAAAATAAGTAAATAATTATATAACTTAAACATACTTTAAGTAAGCTAATTATTATATAAAATATATTTAAATATTTAATATTTTTTAAATTTACTTTTATTATTAAATACTAAATTTATTTTACTAAATAATTAAAACTTTTAACGTTTTTTATAAGTGAGTGGGCTATATAAGTAAGTGGGCTATTTTAACTAACTCCTATTACTTTAACAGCTAATAATAACCTATAATTATTAACTATTATTACTAAAATTAATAGGTAAATAGCTAGCCTTAGTCTTAATCTATAGATACTTTTTTATATTATACCTAGTCTGCTTATAGCGTTTATAGTATCTAAGCTATTATAAGCTATTAGCTTTATATTTTTTATTAAAAGCTATTTCTATTTTTATCTACACATTAATATTAGCTTAAGCTACTATAATTATACCTTTTACTTATAATAAAGTCTTTAGTCTTTATATATACTTCTTTTTACGCTTTTTACGCTCTGATATAATATTATTAGCCTATTATAGGGTGGTTATTTGTGAGTATATTAGGATACTAGTATATACTATTATTAATATACTCTTAATAAGCTAGTTTAGTAATTTTAGAATTAATATAAATAAGCTATTCTAGTGCTGCTTTATATGTCTATATAAGTAAATAAACTAACTATCTAATTTAGTAATATTATTAGGTGTTTAGGGTTTTTATAAAATTACCTCTATAAATAGCTTAAGAGTCTATAGCCTAATATCTAGCCTAAATAGAATAATATCTAGGTTAAATAGAATAAGGTCTATATCTTAAAATCCTCCACATATATTACTCTTAATAATTAAGGCTAGATAGGCTATTTTAAAAAATAATAAAAAATTAAGCTTAATAATATAAAAAATGTAATTTCTAACTAGCTTATTAATTTCCTATCCATAGGCCAGCTTAAGAGGCGTAAAGTAGTTTATATTAAAAGACTATAATAAATACAACACGTGTGATGGTATATAGAGTATATAAATATTCTTCTTTTTATAAAATAGCTAAAATTTAAGAGACTTATAGCTCTTATAGTTATCTAGAATTAATAGATAATTAATATCTATAGTTTTATTCTTTATGTACTCATCAAAGTACTCTAGCTACTTAATATCTATTATATTTATTATCTAGCTATTCTTATTTAGTGTAATTTTTAAGTCTAATAGTAGGTTACTACTCTCGTACTAGCAAAATAAATAAATAATATTAGTAAAGATAATAAATAGTAGAATTAACTAGCCTTAACTATTTATATCTTAAATAACTATAATCTATTCTCTATTATCTAGCTATATAGTTTTAGGCTGATTATGTTATTTAGAGTCTATAATAACTTTAGTAGTTAATAAAACACCTATCTAGAAATCTATCTTATTAAAGTTATACGTGTCTTTATTAGTAATATCATGCTTTATTTTATAGCTATATATAAAATTAAACTATAATTATATAATAGCAGAATCCTCACAGTAAGCATGCTAATAGTTATATTTCTTATTATATTTATCTTAATTTCCTTAGTCCTTATAATAAAGTTATATAGCTATTAGATGTTAACTATTAGGTTAGATTATTTAACTAGTAGATAATTAGCTATCTCTTTTACATAGATAAGCTAAGGCGTGAATTCTTATAAATCTAGGTCTAAAATATATACAACTATAGCCCTCTCTTCTTACTTTATAAGTTTCTTTAAATTAGGCTTATAATTATATTATGAACTAATTCTATTAATTCATTACTTAAGTGTATTCTTGGGGACTTTATAGGTTACTATTATATATTATATAGTCTAAATTTAATCTTACTAGATAACTAACTTAGCTAGTAATAGTCTACCTTTACTACAAATAAATTTAGTCATGATTTATTAAGTTATAGTTATTAATAGTTAATGTGTTGTAATTCTTACTTTAGGTAACTCACTCACTTGTATAGCCCACTCACTTATAAAAAACGTTATATATATTAATATTATAAATTAAGGTTTAAAATAATTAAAAATATAAAACTTAAATTTTAGTTATTATTATATATAGCTAAATAATATTTATAACTTAATTAAAATTAATTTTTAAGTTTTTATAATATATATAATGTTTTTTACAAGCGAGTGGGCTATACAAGCGAGTGGGCCACTTTTACCAAGAATTACCTTTTCTTTAATAACTTTACGAAAACTTAATATTATTTAATAAAAATTTAAAATTAGCTTTTTAGATATTAAATACAGCTTGTATTAAATTTGCATTATAATATTCTTGCGTAATTATAAGTTATTAAGCTTAAAATCTACTTTACTTTAAAATGCTTTTTAGCTATTTATATTTATAATATTACTTAATAATAAATTTTAAAAATTTAAATACAAGGTATTTAAGGTCTAATCTATAATATATTAAAATTTAAAGACTATAGTATTAGTAGTTTTCAAGGAATTAAAAAGTAGGGGCTAAAACTTCCTCTTACCTAAAGTTCTTAAAAACTTACTTATTCTATTACTATAAAAGTATAATAAAGTCTAAATTATATATAAAATAGCTTAAATTCAATTTCTATAGAGTCTTATTTAATAGTTATTAAAACATTAATAGCTAAATACTAAATTTTTAAAAGCAAATTCTAAGCTTAATAACTTATTATTACGTGGGAATATTATAATGAAAATTTAATACTAGCTGTATTTAGTATCTAAAAAGCTAATCTTAAATTTTTATTAAATAATATTAAGTTTTCGTAAAGTTATTAAAGAAAAGGTAATTCTAGGCAAAAGTGGCCCATTCGCTTGTATGGCCCACTCGCTTATAAAAAACGTTAACTATTTACTAAATATATTTTATTTTTACTTAATATAATATATTAATTTAAATTATTATAGTTAAAAAAAAATTAAATTAAATATTTTTTATAAATATAATAATATTACTTAAATATATTAGTTTTATAGTTATTATTTAAATTATTATTAAATATTATTAAAGCTATTTTAAAAATATGTTTTTAATTAATTTTAAATTATTATATATATTTTTTGTAATTTTACTTTACTTTATTTTTAATTTATTATTTTAATTGACCTTTAGTATTATATGGTAATATATTAATTATTTTTAAAATTTGCTTTTTTTTAATATTATTTTAATACTACTAATAATTTTTTTACTTTAATATTAAGTTCATATAAATAGTAAAACTTACGTTTATTATATATATATTTTTAAATAATTGTTTCTAATATTTAATTATTTCTTTAAGGTTTATAATATAATAAGGCACTTTACTTCTTACTAGTAAAATTTAGTTAATAGTAAGTAGAACTAAGAAGTTAAGTTACATTTTTATTACCAATAAATTATGAAATAATAAATGGAATAATTTTAAACGTTTTACACTCTTTTTAGAAAACTTTTATAAAATCGCGAAGCGTTTTAAAACCAATATGAGTAAACGCTTTTCTATACTCTCTACAATATATACACCCTCTGCGAAAGCCTTGAACGTCGAAACGCTGGCACGCAACTAGTATACGCCTCTACGAGCCTTAATTAGCTCTAAATTGACTTATCCGTAGGTAAGTAGCTTGGATTTGGTCCGTAATTGGCCCCTAATGTTGACCAGTCTACTGATAACTGACTGTTGGAAGCGCTGTTGAGAACACAAGAAGATTAAATTGAAATCATCAGAGCATTCGCATGTACTTGCATTTATATCTGTCTCATGACTGAAATAAGGTAATTAGGAAACTTGTCCCGCTTGCATTGAGAAACATGAAGTGGAACATGGAGAACGGTGTCTTTCCGTTCAAATGTCGTGTCTATCGATCCGAATGCGAACAAACCAATCGTCCATTACCAATTTGAAGGAAGTTTTATTTCTTATTAGGTGGCCTCTCACATGGCTACAATACGTGAATGAGAAATGGGAAACGGGGAAAAGGGAAAAAGAAGCTCATTCGCCTTCGCTGTACTAAAACAGAAGGAGATAATTGAACTGGAGCTATGCTAGGATCTTAATAAGACGATTACAACTCTCTAAGAACAGCCATATCCAATGAGAAATTCTCCACGTGCCTAAAAATATTTCATTCCATGTAGAACAGCATCAAGTGACAAGAATGTGCCTGTTATGCTGATCTTAAAAATTCCCCATGCAACACTTTGATTCCTCTATCTCAACTCCTTACTGTTACGACTCCCTGTGTAAATTCCGATACGCTCCGCACTTCGAACTCATCCATTCACTACACTAACTAAGACATAAATAGGTACCTATGATGCCTGGCTTGAATTGAAAAATTGGACGGGATGATGGGTGTCCTTATGCTTGGCTTGCTGTTTATGCCGGTCTAGCTGATCCTTACGGCCAAAACCTTTCTTATTTGAGCATCCAGTGAGGTCGCATTTGTATGGTTTGAGATGGCGGTCACGATGGGCTCTGGCATTTTCATTAATGTCAATCCTTCGGCAGCAACTGAATCAACCTTACCTGTACTCGCTGTTTCGTTTAAAGGATTTCAACTTTCCATCAACCACTCCTCCTTTTGTGCAGTTCGTTTTCAGTGGACATTTATAATCCCCGGTGCCACGTCTACTAAGTTCTGAATCCGATAGAAAGAGATGTTCTATCCCAAGGTCATTTTCAAATTCATCTTCTTCATCCTCATCAGAGTTCCCCTCAAAACAGTTCAATCCGCCAGAATATTCCCGTGCATACCCAATTTCATTTCTCTCGCTTTCGGGTGAATTGTCGAAAAGACTCAACTTCGGGTGCAATCCGTTGGTAAGAGGCCGGCGGCTCGGATCTTGCCGATGTGGCAGAACAGATCGCAACCTGACCCGGGAGCCTGTTTCTGCACTGGGCTGATTGCATGATACGTCGTGTCCCACATGAATGTGATCCATTGCTCTGTACAGCTTGTCTCTACTCGGAGGTGGACGGGGAGATTTCAACCAAGAATCTCGACACGAATCAACCGCCACTCGGAGGCCTTCTATCATGCTGCTAATGCAAAGTCAGCATTGCTTGTCAAAATGAGAGATTATGGTACCTCAACACTTCCTGTTTATCATCCAAATATTTAGTCATGCTGCCATCGTCCAGGTCAGCCAGCCTGGGTGCCATGTTTTCAATATAATCTTGAATGGTAGTGCTAGCAATGATATCCTCTGCGAATTGTACAATGATGTCAAATCTGCGAAGTACAAATTCGCCGATTTCCATCAGTGGGCAGTCGATGGGGCCATCACTCAGCCTATTGAGCTTTTCGAGAAGTTGAGGGGTTTGGTCGCGTAGTCGTCGCGTCAACCATCTTGGTTCTTCCAAGCTCTCCAAGGATTCGGTCATCGCGTCAGTCATGGTTGCGATGGCATCGCGCATCTGCTTTAGGGAGGGTATTATGCGTGGGACATGAGCTAACTTGGAGGAACTAAAGCCCGCCTCTCAGCCTTCGCCTTGTTTTCCCAATTTTCGTTTGTTCTCTCATTCCATATCCATGCTGTCGGTAAAACCGGTGAAAATACCCTATCCTGGCCGCTTGGGAAGCAAGTCGGCCTAGGATACTCTGCAACAGGGCTCGCATCCCTACCTAATGCCGCCGCTCGTTCCCCGCCCCACATAGATCCCAGACCTGCATCCTCCGCGGATTAGAATACCTAGGCATCCAGAAAAAAGTCTTCAGTCGTAGATCTCAATGCATATAACCTGTAGGATCGTGAAAACTCAGTATTGGGCGCAACGATATGAACCGAATCCGGGACTGGCAACGACAGGCTCGCCCGGCTATCTGGGCCTTGAACTCCCCTTGGGAACATTTCCAGCGCAGAGAACTAGCTCATGTTCTCCCAAACTCTCCACCTAATTCCGAATACTCAGGCTTTGGCCCCCATCTCCGTGTTTCGACACCGAGTGCGGACCCATATAACACTTCCACAGGGTTAAAAAGAGGTTAGTGCTAGGTTGATATAGGTATGACGGCACGACTTTGAACTGATCGGTCAGGCTACGACGCCGCCTTTGGCGACGGCGTCCATCTTTCCCCGAATTCTCATGATGAATTTCTGAATTTCTCCGGTCCCCTTTCTCCGATGGAGAGCCTCACCATCGCGCCAAATATTGATAACCCATTCATCGATGACAGCCAAGTTCTGGTTGAGCACCCAAGACTACGCGGTGCTCCAATCAACGAGCCGAATGGCGGACCGACGAACGTCAACGGATTCATCAAAGTCCATTTCTTCTCAGTCCGCAATCGAGGGGAGCAGCGGCCTTTTACTCAAAAGTCACGAGCACACGTAAATGCATCGGAACTAGGCGTGCAATCTATCCCACGCCCCCTACCAGACTTAGGGCTCATCAAGTTTGACCATTCGCTGGACCGTGAGCTGTTCAAATTTTGTAAGCTCGACACACCCTTCTTGAGATCTTACGAGCTACACTAACTATTTCTAACAGTCATATTCTGTTTGAGTCCTGGCAGAACCGTGATCAGATCCGACAATGTCTACAAATACGAGATTGGCAAAATGGCAGAATCAAATGACCTCGTCAAGCACGCGATACTCTCTCTCTCCGCCACATACCTAATGGATTACCGCACGAACCAGGAACTGCAGAACAGAGCGCGAGAGCACCATCGGTTGGCGAGAATGCTGTTAGGGGTTCAGGTGAACAACCCGAGGGTTTATTATACTGGAAGCCTAGAGGCAGATCCAGTCATTGCAGCCCTCACCTTGATGTCTCATAACGAGGTAACTATCATAAACCTATGACGGTGTAGAAATGTCGTGCTAATTACATTTTTATGTTAGATCGTCAACTGGGAGGCAGGCCTTAAACAAAATTTTCCACAATGGTATCGCAGTGGCCAAATCGCCGAACGCATAGTGGAGACGTCAACCACTGCGTATCGCTTCGCTAATCTCGAAAACGTACAGTGTACAGACGCAAGATTTCAATTAAGTCAACTTTTCTGCCTTGACAATATCCTCAGCGATTGCGTATATCCTTTAGATGACAATGTGGAGAAGTGTTCTTTTCCCTGGTTACTACATGGCGACCATCATCAAAAGACGAGAATTATTGGTATGAATGGGCTGTCCGCTCAACTTCTTCACTATTTCGCGAAAATCACTTTCCTTTCAGCGAGACTCAAGCGAGTTAGTTACCTCCCTTCTTGTACCTTGTAAACCTTTTTTGGGATGACCAGCTTCACAGAGAACTTCCGGGATAGTATGCACAGCACTTAAAGTTACAAATGAGCTTGACGCAAGTCTCGATAGGTTGACCCAATGGTCCGAAGAAAACAAAAATGGTTATCCAAGCTCCAGAGAGCTGCTCACAGCATGCAAAAGTCGATTGGATTCCAATGGAAAGTCGACTAGTGAGGCGGATGTGACGGATCTCACTGCAGAATCTTATCGTATTGCAGCAAAAATTTATATTAAATGTCGCGCGTTGAGGTACACGAACCGTTCACTTGCTACAAGAATTGCTGGCTGATGCCGTTCTCAGACGCCCCAGGCAAGACCGCACTGTCCAAGATCTACTTAGTACGCTTCTGGACTGCATCAAAATGCAGCCGACTTCTGGTGACCTTTTCACCGCACAGACACCTCTGTTTGCTGTTTTCATCGCAGGCATTGTGGCGTACCAGTCGGATCACCGCGATGTTATTTGGAGGTATTTTGAGGAGACAGGGCCAGAGGAAGGTTCACGAGGAGTAAGGACAATCTGAGATATGAGAGTGGAGACGATGCTGATTTGGCCTTCGCAGAATGTCAAACCAGCCGCAGAGGCTTTAAAATCCATTTGGGAATGGCAATGCGAGGACACTGGCATTTGCGATGGAGCACTCAACTACGGTGAATCCCATTCCGACTTATATCCTTGGTGGGAGGACATGGTAGAGCCTTTCAAAGAAGGGAGGCTGAATCTGTCCTGACTCCATTATACGTTGGGAGCAAGGATTTGCTTTTCCTCTAGATTGGAGGTAGCATAGCCATGAAATGGAGAATGTGTATCTCTTGATAAATATTACGCAACGATCTGAAAGACGAAGTATTCCGATGGAGGAAAAGGTTCCATTTGGAACTTTAACTTTTGGATGTTTATACTGTTAGTATGTGGGTCAGAGAACATACATGTCAATCGGGCAAACTCGGAAAAGCATAAGGTCCTACTACATTGCTGTCCGTCGACATCATGTTCGAATCAACTTGAGTGGAAAATGAAGCCTATGTAACGTTGGTTGCCTTTTCCTCTTTCCTCCTTCCTCTTCCGAAGGGGAAGTAGATCCTTGGCTAGTAATATATAGCTATGATTAGTTACGTGCATTGATTGCTGAAGCCCCGCGCCATGCTGCACTGCATAAAGTCGTGGCCCTGCAGATAACAGTCATATTGCAGGGTTCAACAAGTGATATGATCTCTCTCAGCCAATACTTTATACTGCGGCCTATGCTCCCAAATTAAATATTTACGTTGCCTTCAGCATTGATGCCTGAGGTCCAGATGTCTCATCAGAGTCGACAATGAAGATTCCGCCTAACTCTTACAACATTGTTGGGGCTGGAGTATTCGGTGCCTCCGCCGCCCTCCATATCATCCGAAAATATCCCCATGCTCGTATTCGCATTTTCGATCGACAGCCATTCCCTTGTACGTTAGCAGCATCATGGGATTGGAACAAAGTCATTCGCGCGGATTATACCGACCTTCTCTATATGAGGTTGGCATTGGAGGCCAAAGAACTGTGGAGCAATGACCCCTTGTTCAAGCCATTCTATCACGAAGACGGAATGTTCTGGATCTCCGATACAAATCTTGCCCACACTGTGGTCGAAAACTACAAGAAACTTGGCGCAGATAATGGGTACGCGCTTTTGTCTGGGGAGGCAGCAAAAGAGGCATACAATGGAATATTCCATGATGCCGACTATACCGGTGTGAGCGAAGTATTAATCAACAGGAACAGTGGCTGGGCCGAAGCAAAAGAAGCTCTTGAGGAGACGATTCAAAGTGCGGTGAATGCCGGCGTTCAGTACATAGAAGCTGATGTCAGATCACTTCTAGTTCGACACGATCATTGCCTGGGTGTCATCACAACAGCTGGCAAGGTATTCTCCGCAAGCCATACAATTATTTGTACTGGGGCTGGAACTGCAAAACTATTGGCGAATACCTTCCCCAAACGGAAAGAGCTTCAAGTTGGAGATCGACTTGTGGCCGCTGCAATCTGTACTGGGGTAGCAAGGCTGAATGAGAATGACTGTGAAGGATTTCTTAACACTCCAGTTTGCTGTCAGGATGTTCTTACCGGCCGCGGTAAGGTTGACTCCTCTCTCTACAGTCGCGAGTCATAGTTCGAGCTGGACTAATGATTGCACTAGGAGGATGCCTTCCACCGACTCCGTCTAATGAACTCAAATTTTGGCGCGATGTGACCTTTAGAAATACTATTAGGCATGAATATGGACAGCTCATATCAGTGCCTGACCACGAACAGTCACCTTCGCCTCTCATGAAGGCAGAGGTGAATATGGTAAAGAAGAGTGTTTACGGACGAAGGGCTAACTTTATCGAGCTGGAAAATTATCGCATTTGTTGGTGGGTACGCGGCTCCGAACTGATTACTACTCTTTTGACACCCTTCAGGGATGCGGTGACTCCCGATGAAAATTTCATCATCTCTCCGCATACAGGTTGCAGAAACTTATACATAGCAACAGCTGGTTCATTTCACGGTTGGAAGTTCTTGCCAATTTTGGGCAAGTATATCTTGAAAATGATTGAAGCAAAGCTGGAGTCTCACCTTGTTAGGGCATGGGCTTGGGACCGTGAGTATCCGGAACAGCCAGATGGAGATATGTGGCCAAGTCGTGAGATGGCAGATCTTATGTAGTCTGACTCAACTACACCTGTTGCATCTCAGATTTGAAGGAGATTTCACCGTATTCGTGCGTCACAATCCACATCAAGAGAGTCAATTCCGAAAGTCGATAGCTTTTATTCTAACGCTAGAATTTAATTGTGAACATATCCGAGTACTAAGAACACCATTCAACGACTAGCTCTGCAGACATGAAAGTAGGTCCTCCTCCATACATTCAAAAACGGTCGGCTGTTTTGGCACATAGTCAAGGTACTTCTGAGCTCTGTCGGATTTCGCCCTTGTGTTGCTGGCAAAGGTGTAAAGACCGTCGAAAGCCCAACCGGAGGAAGAACACATGTTGCGGATTTGGTCAATAGACACTCGTTTCGGTTTCTCTGTCTCAATCAAACCGTGAGCCTTCAGGATCTTCCCTGCCGCAATCGCCAGCTCCAGCTGGCTTGTTTCCTGAGTCACGGTAAAGTAGTACCCCTTAAGAAAAATTAGCGTTGACTGACGGGCTAAAGCCACTGGTTCTTACCTCCTTTCCCCAGACCGCTTTGCCGCCTCCCGCAGCAGCCGCATCAACAAGACTCAGATAAATTTGCATCAAATCTTCGATGTGCACCCAGGAACGTCTGTTGCTCCCGGAGCCGGTGTAGAATGCAGCACCGAGTTCTATAATCTCTCGAAAGAAATCCGGCATGTACAGACTCTGGGTCCGCACAAGACCTCGACCTTTACCGTAAATACCGGAAGAGCAAATGATGGCACATTTCAACTTATTGCCATAAGTTTCAGCAGCCTCTTGGATGATTTTCTCAACGCCCCGATGCAAGGCCCAGTCTGGCATGGAAGTGAGCGTAGCGACGTCATCGATGTCTGACCAAATCTTGGAGTTCAGTTCGCCATAATTACCGTCTTTCCAGTCTGCAATGATCCCAGTTCCCCCAAGACGTATGAAGAAGGATGGTTTATTGCGCCTAAGAAGGCCAGCAATGTGAGCTTTGATGACACCTTCATGTTTGGATTTTCCACCGTCTGCAGCGTAAACATGTCAATAGGTGTACCCAAGCAGTGCCAAAGATCGGAAGAGAGACTTACGCACTACGATATTTGCATTTGCAGCAGCATTGGCCACTGTTTCGAAATCGTCGTAGTCGCCAGTCACGATCTTTACCTTCGGATACTTCTGTCGGAACTCATCTGGAACCTTTCGAAACATTGCTGTGATGTTGTAGTCTGGCCGTTCTCGGACGAGGGTATCCAGCACCGTTCCGCCGATATAGCCCGTCGCGCCAGTCCTTGTGAGTTGTCAGTATAGGAAACTTTAGAAACCACTCGGACTCTTACAAAAAGATGTCTGGGGCAGTCATGATGGGTGAGAATGGATGCGACTTTAACTCAGGAGTGGTGGGATAGCGGAACGCTAGCGCTTTAATACATCTCTAAGTTAGGCTCTCCATTCCTGAATGTTGTTTTCCTCAACTTCTTACAAATAGCCAAAACTGGGAAATGATTAAAGCAGTGACTCAAGTTAGGCGCCCGCCGCTCTCCGAGTTACATTGTTCAACAGAGGGACGATTGGCTTATTGAGAAGTGACCATCGCCCAGACACCGCTCACAAGGCGACCATTTGCCTTTTCTTTGTCGCGTGAAATAATTCCATTTCATTCTCTCTTTTCCCATTTTGCCTTGTTCAATGCAACCTTTCCATCCCTTATTATGTTAGAGGCACAGTTCTAGCAGATTCAGCCCACTGCACTAAACCTTCAGAGAAAGAGATTTCTGCTTTGCGTTTCTAAGCCACAGCTTATATTTCTGAGCCAACTCCGCTAAATTACCTGATTTCTATTGGTCCAGTCATCTATGCTGCCCTTCACGACCTTTTTCCTATTCTTCATCTTGCAAGCTTCTTAATATTAACGCCGCCAGCTTCACTCGTTGCGACAACCCTCTACGACTAAGCATGTAGCTACTATAATTGGTCTGTAGCAATTTTACGGGGGCCTCTCGCTTAGAAATCTTCCCTCTAACTCTGGAGCTAAGCCTTGCAACCATACCCCCGGAATGCGGCTCTGGAGCCTAATTTTAAGCAGGGAAGACCTTATAAGCTTGTAGCCAACCAACATCTCACGGCGTTTGGAATATATATATGCGGAATGAATGATAAGGGTGCGAGCGAACCTGGCCCTGAAGCTGCGATGTCACATGGCACTCCGTCACTACCCATTTTTAGAAGTCAATGACTTGTACCCCTGAGGCGCGACGTGGAGTTACTAGCATTGGATTTCCGGAGTTCCGTAGTACGACTCTTACGATGATTCATGACGTGGAATATCATGATACGACGGTTTCGTTCGGCATTGATGCCTTCTCTAACCATCCAACGTCCTTCACCTGGCTCCACCCCTTCGATCACATGTTGGAGTCATATGCGGACACCCTATGATCAATAGGGTATATAATGTCCATTCTGCACTGAACATGATCTCTCCCATTAGTCGTTTCCCAGCAAAACTAACGAAAATTACTCACCATGGCTCCATACCCTTCCGCACATCAGAGTTCCGCTTCCTTTTCTCTGAACGCCGCAGCCTATCCCAAAATTGTCTTTGTCCATCCGGGAGACGTGGGGTCTGTAGTCACCCGATGGGTGACTTTTTTTAATCAAGCTTTATACATGAGAAACTACGAGAACTTTGGGACGCTGTTCTTTGAGGAATCTTATTGGAGGGATCAGTTATGCTTTTCTTGGGATTTTCGCACTTTGAACGGTCCGCAGAGAATCAGACGTTTCCTTGAACGCTCTCTTCAGCCGGCATATTCTAGTACCCTCAGCATTGACGACAGTGATATGTCTCGACAACCGAGGGTAGTCGCGATCGACCCAAGGGGGAGTATTCAATGCATTCAGGCTTTCTTGGACATTGATATAGCCTTCGGAAATGGAAGAGGAGTTGTGAGACTTCTACAAGATGCGAAAGACAAATCTTGGAAAGCATATACTCTTTGCACAAGTCTACGGGAAATCCGACATGGCATAAAACTTATGGAATATCGTCGTCCATCTGGGATCAACAGAGGGTTAGACAAGACATGGCAAGAGCAAAGAACTGCGGAAGAGAACTTCCAAGACGAAAGACAACCTACCGTTCTCATTATTGGTGAGTCACTAACTTGAAATGTATAAATCTGAGCTAATTCAACGCAACACAGGAGCTGGGCAATGCGGTCTATTATGTGCTGCCCGCTTGCGGCAGTTGAATATATCCAGCCTCGTCGTTGATCGAAACAAGCGTATCGGTGATAATTGGCGTAATCGGTATCGCACCTTAGTATTGCATGATCCCGTTTGGTGTACGTCCTCCTCAGCCAATTCGTCCAAGTTCTTGGTGTTAACCTGCGGCCTTTAGATAATCATTTGCCATACCTCCCATTCCCAGAAAATTGGCCTGTATTTACTCCAAAAGACAAGCTCTCGGAATGGATGGAGTTTTACTCATGTGTAATGGAACTGAATGTCTGGACATCAACACAGTTGAAGAAAGTGAAGTGGAAAGAGACTGAATGGGAGGTCACTCTTGTTCGTAGTCTCATAGACGGTACTATCCAGACACGGAAGTTCTTCCCACGCCACATAATCATGGCCACCGGACAAGCTGGAGAGGCCAATATCCCATCGATTCCCGGGATAGAAAGTTTCGATAGATCCCGCATTTGTCATTCATCCCAATTCAGCGGTGCACGTGACTCCAACGGAGCTCGACGAGCAGTAGTGGTCGGAAGCGGTAACTCAGCTCATGACATTGCCCAGGACTTTTACCACCACGGATATCATGTCACTATGCTGCAACGATCTTCCACATGCGTCGACCCTACTCGATACTTGAAAGGGAAGGGCCTATACATGGAGAATGGTCCCTCAACGGAAGATGCCGACTTACTGACGCAAAGCCTCCCGACTCCTGTAATGAAACGGAACGAGATAGAGGTGACAAGACGGCTCAATATTGATCACAACGACTTTTTTGACGGCTTAATGAAAGCCGGATTCAAGCTAAACAATGGCCCCGACGGTGCTGGGTAAGTCTTCCAAATCCTGATTGAAGTTGACGTACTAATCTTGGAATAGACGAAAGCTTAAATTTCTTGAGAGTGGCGGCGGCTACTATATCAATGTCGGCGCCTCTCAGCTCATTATCGATGGCCATATCAAAATCGTACACGGCCAAGAGGTCGTTAGATTTTCTCCAACCGGACTCGTGCTGACGGATGGGTCAGAGCTTAAGGCTGATGAGATTGTATTTGCTACAGGATACAAGTGTATGCGACAGACTGCGAGAGGGATATTCGGGAACCAAGTCGCGAGCAAGCTGACGGAGGTTTGGGGTCTCGATGAAGAAGGGGAACTGAAGTCGGTTTGGAGACGATCAGGTCATCCAGGCTTGTGGTTCGCTGCTGGAAATCTGGCGCTCGCTAGGTACTACTCCAGGTTACTCGCATTACAGATCCAGGCAGTCGAGGAAGGCCTTATGAGATAGTAGGTATTCGTTACGAAACGCCGGTGTTAGTGATAGGCAGGCGGAGGTTCGCCTAGATACAGCACACTCCCAGCTTCAGCGAAACTGGGAATATCAATATGCACCCCACCGGAGGTGAGAGGCGGAAATCGTTCTCACATATACACGTTGACTTCCACCTAATTTTCTCTGGGGCCGACTGGTAATGGTTGAGTCAGCGAAGGGAAGGGGAATATCCTCCAAATGCAGTGGAAATGCTCCTACATTACTATGCACCTCGTAGCATACACCATTTTATAATACTGTTCCTTCCATTTCATCTGGAGCTTTAGCTTTTCCATCTCCAAGTCGTGTTCATGATCCCTCTTCCACTGGTCTTTCTCCGTCTGTGCTTCTAGAATCATTTTGTCCTTCTCCTGTATCCTATCTGCCAGGTCTTTGATTTCTTTCTCATACCGCTCCTTCATCTCCTGATTTAACTGCTCGCTGTCTGCTTGCAGCTTACGGAATTCTTCTTGACCTCGTCCCATCTTGTTCTCAAATTCCTCCTTCATTTCCTCCAATTCCTCCCTCCTCTCATTATCTCTCTCTCTCATTGCATCTTCAAGTTCCTTTCGGATCTCTTGCAATCTCTTTTCGTAGTGTTGCCTAGCTTTTTCGACTTCCGAAGCTACTTCCGACCCTGCTCCCGTCTGACCCAGCTTCATGTTTTGGTCAACCATTTCCCGCTGAATGTCAAGCGTGACTGGTCTGCGCTTTTGAATGAGATACTGCACGATTTCCAGAGCTGACTTTCCCCCTTTATCCTGGCGAAAAACTTTGCTCCCGTGGTCGACCATATGCTTCCAAAATACAGGTGAGCTCTCCAGCTCAGCCTCTCGTCTTTTGCCTACACCCTCACTCGTCACAGAGCTCCACATGGTGGTCGCCAGCACCACACTTCCCAACCCATCATCTCCGCAAAGTTTCTTAAACATGCGCAGGTTTCTGGTTGCAACACCACCAACCCGTACATCCATTATCCTGTGAAGATATATTATTCCAGTCAATTTGATCTTCATTCGATATGCGGTGTTGAGCCAGTTCGCAACTTCTTTGAGAATATCGGCATCCGTCTTGAAGGTGTCATCAAAGCCAGGGGTGTCCACTAGCCATATTTTGTTGCGATGTTCGATTGAGCAAGGGACAACTTGGACCGACTGGGTACCTGCATTTCCATTCATCAGCAATGTGCTTGTAGTTCAACACAGAGAAATACAGGCAATCCTACAAGGCTCTAACCCGTACCCAATCTTCAGATCGTGCTCCGTCAAGTAGTTGACGAAAGTAGTTTTCCCTGCACCAGTAATTCCCATTACCGCAATGACTATATCTTCAGGCCTTCGAAGTTTCAGCGATGGTTTACTTGAGTCGGGAAATTTTTCTTGCAGCTTACTCGATGTCCGGCGGTTCTGGAATTTTTGGGAGTTCTCCAAAGCCGGTATTTGTTCGACTTGGCCGACGAGAGTTGGAATCTGCTGTCATACTCGACCAGATGTCGTATGAAGTCTCTATCAGCGGTAATTTTCGGATTGTAAGGAGAAAGGCTTTCCCTGAGATTTTAGATGGATCGATTTGAAGAAGTCAAGGACTGGCAAGGATGTACCCACAAATTTTTTATTAAAGACGATATAGGCGAACTAGGCGACGTTACAAGTTGTCCATGTCCGAAGTTATTATTTCAAGGAAACGACGCCTGCAAGGCTCCACGCAAATGCAGTTTGCAGATGCATCACCCAAAAAAAAATAAAAGCTAAGAGTATGGCTGATAGAAACAAGGGTAGGGCAGGCAAAAGTTTCCTGTTCTCAGCCATGCTGCATCGTGCATTTGCTCGACCCTGTCTGACTGCAAGGTGGGCATCACGTTCACACATTGTTACTCCACACCGGCATCCTTCTTATTGGCCTGCACCTCAGCCTTGTGCCCCGGAATACGCACGAATCACCCCACCCTTATCAAATCGGCTATTTATTGTGGACTGATTGTCACATAAGTCTGTAGTGGTAGTTAGATATTCCTGTTGTGGACCGGTCCCGCGTAGCAGAGCCTCAATTTCCTGCGCGGGACACCGCATTTCTTGCACGCTAGCTCTACTCTGTATTCAGCCTTTGCCAAGCTGGTAATCACGCATACATGCGGGTGTTGGGGTGGGAGCTGAAGCTGCCTTTTTGCCTTCTTCGGCTTTTGCCACTGGAAGGCAGCCGTTTCTGACATAGCCGCAGATGTGCAGACGATCGAGGATGAACTTATGAGATTCATGTTACCTTGAGAAGTTCTCATGGGTAGAAGCAAATATGGAATCCGACGTAGTCGTCGCAGTTATGGGAGTTACGGGTGTAGGGAAAAGCACTTTCATTAAGACCATAACAGGACGAGATGATATTGCGGTTGGACACGGTTTGACCGGTGGTAGGTTATCCTGAGAGGCTCTTAATTGTGCCTTTTCACTCACTTTGGCATCCTAGAGACGACAGATGTACGAGGCTATCCTTTCAGATCTGGAACCATAACCTATACCCTCGTAGATACGCCCGGTTTCAATGACAGCCTCGAATCAGACGATATCATCACAATGAAAATTTTAGGTTGGCTTGAGACATCATACCGGAGTGGGAGCAAATTGAATGGGATCGTATACCTCCATAACATCTCAGCCCCGAGAATGCAAGGGAGCGCATACGAAAATCTCCGGATGTTTCGTAAATTATGCGGAAATGAAGCGCTAAGGAACGTCATATTGGCAACAACATTTTGGAGTGATGTGAATAGTTGTTTAGGAGAGAGGAGAGAGAAGGAACTCAAGGAAGATAAACGGTTCTGGGCTAGGATGGTGGCAAAAGGGTCAAAGGTTATGAGACTAGGTCTAGACAGGGACTCTGCAATGAACGTGTTAAGAGAGGCAGTGGGAAACGAAAAGGTCACCCTCCAGGCCCAAAAGGAAATGGTGGAAGAGGGGATAGACCCGCGGCAAACCTCTGCCGCTCGTTGGGCGTCAGGGCAATTGGGAAGCAGAACGAACACCAATGCCCTAAGTGAGTGGTATCTTAAGAGTATTCGCATGCAGAAGGAAGAGGTTCGAAAGAGGGCGGAGAGGCTGGAGAAGATGAAGCGGCATGCAGAGCGCCAAAGTCGATCGCTGGAGGAAGCGCAGCGGGAAGCGGAACAAGAGAGGCAACGCGTTGAACAGGAACGCAGTTTGCGAAGAAGCCAGTATTTTCGGAGTCATAAATGCCGCTGTCGACTTATAGGCCGAGCATCTTGCGCAAGTTGCGGTACGCTAGTAACACGAGTTGGAAGGGTTTTCTACCGTAGGTATGTGAACCCTTAGTCCTTGATTTCACTAACCTGGTCATCACTAGATTGCTGCTTCTGTGGAAAAAAGACCTTTCTGCACTGCTCGTCTTGCGGCAGCCAATGCCCTGGCGATGACCATCCTCGTATGATTCGCCTGAAGACTTTTTGGTAGGACCTTGTAAATACATACAAAATATGATATCCAGGGTAATATAGGATAATTTCAAAATTTAATATTATGATTTCGTAACACATGTCCACGATCTGGATGTAAGAAATGGGAACATGCTTTATGGCATCCAAAAAATGCTCCAGCGGTTTGAACCTAGATCATTTCTCCTCAAAACTTGAATATGATCGCCGCAATGGCGGATTTGATGTTTCTGGTACTCGTCGTGGGTAACCAAGCGAAGGGAATGCGAGCGTGACGGGATGTCCGCCGTAAGTCTGAACATCCTGTGCATTGTGAACGGCTGGTATCGACGGTGGATGAGATGTCACTACTCGAATATCCTGTGAATAATCAACGGGGTCCTCAGAACCGCCAATGCTATAATCCGGATCCGCACTGCGTACGATATCGTAATGAGAACGCGGCCGTTCTTTTTCGAAACGTGATCGCCGACTTCGATTTGCGCTTGGTTTGGAGTCGCGACGTGGCGTGAAAAGCGGCAGTGGGCCTATTGGAAAAGACTGCGTTCGACGTGGATTTAGACTGGCTCCTCGATCCGGAGGTACCAATGCTTTAGATATCATCAACAGAAACCCTTCAGTCGACTTGTGCTTCTGGATTTCCCCTTCTTTTGCTTTGCTCGCAGCCTTTCGCTGATTTAGGTGAGTGACTAGCCGCTTTTTCTCGTTCTCGAAACGCCTGTTCTGCTCTTCAAGAGCGTCTTTCAGAGCGTGTTCATATTCTCTAGATTTACCCTTCTGCTCCTGCCGCATTTTGTTGACTGCCCGTAAATTCTCTATTTCGGTGCGATGAAGCTGCTCCTCGAGATCGATTATCTGCCTTGACAGTATCTCGTTCTCTTCTTTTGCCCGCTCTGCTTCCCTCAACATTTCCATACACCAGGCCGATCCGCCTTGGGCAAGCTTGTCGAAATCGACGACCGAAAGAGCTTCCTCATCAATGTCCATCTGCCTGATACGCTCTTCAGTTTCCCTTTTTTGATCTGAGATAGCCAGCTTTAAGTTGTCATCTTGATCTCGAATCGCCTCCTCAAGTGCTTCTTCCAGCTCCTCTCGCTCCATTTCGTACCTTCTCCGCGCCTGTGTCAAGTCTCCATGCAGCAACTGGCCTACCGCAGTTTCACCCAAATGCCTCTTTCCATCCACAATTTCTCGCTGAATGGCGGTTACAACCCTACTTTTTTGTCTTGAGATATACTTTATGATATCGTCTGCACTAGCCTGATCCCCGTCGTCTCTCATCATCTTAGCCCCACCAGCAACCATTTTCCCGAAGAACTCGTCCTTCATTTTCAAAGTGGTCTCACGATCTTCTCCCATCTTGTAGCCATTCCGTGGACCCAAAAGATTCCACATGGTGGTCACCAAAACAATGTTGGGGAAATTTTCTTCTCCGCAGATGTTTTCGAAGATTCGTAGACTCTTGAGCGAGGAGCCCGCAACACGTTGATCCGTGATTCGATGCATATATATCAGACCGCCAAATCGTATATCGTTATCAGCATACATGGTTATAAGGGCAGATGCGATTTTTTGAAGCAGGTCCACATTTGAGATCTGGGTGTCATCAAACCCAGGGGTGTCAATGAGGTAGATATTTTGACCGCTAGTGCTTCGAATCATGTATCCCTTAACTTTGGTTGTGCCTGGGAAACATGTTAGTATGCGAATTGGCAAAGGAATCCTGTCATACATGATTCGAGGGAGTGACCGATTTCTACGCTTTGCTCAGTGAGTCGAGATATAAAAGTACTCTTTCCGGAACCAGTGACGCCCATGATGAGAATGGCAAGATCACTGGTGGACGAGCTCTGCTGAAAATTGGGATGGCGGAAAATTTCACCCTCCTGGGCTGGAAGAGCCTCCTCCATATCTTCCTCGAAATTCGATAGCCATGAGGAGCCTAAGCTAGAAGAAACCTTTTCTTCCGACATTCTAGGGAGATTCTGACTAGAGTCAATGCTCCTTTTTCTGGAACTCTGTGAGCCGGCGCGACCCCTCATCTCAGATGGCACTTGACGGTGATAGCTGCCATACGAGATGTTTGGTAAAAACCTAAATGCTAAGACAATGAGTACAAAGCCTCGGATCTACGTGGGACTCAGTTTGACTAATTCAGCGAGAAGAGGTGCCCAGCGGGCTGTATCTGCTGGCGCAGGAAAATGAAACGAAAATGCGGAATACGCTATTGGGAACAGCTTATCGCTGGAGGCACTCCCCCATCGGTCGGTTAGACTTGACTGCATAGAATTCCGGTGAATAGCAGCCCTCGACGTGTGCTTGAATGATTGGCTGATGAGCAAGTTCCCTGCCAGGCTGACTTTCAGCCTTGTGGCATCATGCAGCGGGGATGCAAGCTGCACTGCAGTCCTCATCAACATGCAGCTAAATACTTGGTGTGTCACCTGCATAAAAAGATAAATGACTCTAAATGTGTGATAACGGCGTTACACAGCATTGAGGGGTCTGATCATCGACGATTCCAAGTCTTGGAAGTTTTGAGCCTCAACGTGATCACGTGAATTGTGACTTGAACTTACGTTTTCATGGTCATGTTCTACGTAGCCTTACCCCCAAAATCCAATTAGCGGGAAACAGTAGTCACATTCATATTCGATTTCTCACTTACGATATCTCGCAATGTTACTTCCAGCGAAAAAAGACGGGGCAGTGCAGACAGAAAGAGAGTCAGATCTTGAGCCAATAAAGTTAGTTTCTCTTGTCTATGATGCTCTAGAGGATTCTAAATAGCTCTCGTAGTCCGGAAGATGTATATATTCCAGTCATGGGTATGACAGGAGCGGGAAAATCGACTTTCATATCTCTTTGTACCCAGGACAGGGCTGCAGTAGCAGGTCATGGGTTATTGTCTTGTAAGAAGCATGCAGCAACTGTACTATTGAACTTTTCTAATTAGAGAACACCGAGTTAGGCACCTCTCGAGTGACCGTTCACACAATGACCTACTGTAATCGAACGATCCACCTGATAGACACCCCTGGATTTGACGATAGTGGAAGGACTGACGGAGAAACTCTGCAGGAGCTCGCATTCTGGCTAGCTGCAGCATACGAACGCAATATTTATATCAGCGGTCTCATTTATCTCCATCGCATAACAGATACTAGGCTGCAAGGCTCCGCTTTCCGAGCGCTGACCGCCTTCAAGAAATTGTGTGGCCCGGAGAATTACTGCGGGATCGTTTTAGCCACAACCAGATGGGACGAGCTCACGCCGGATCAAATGAGCCTGGCTTCAGGTAGGCAGCGAGAGCTTTGCAAGAAAGAGAGCTTTTGGGGTGATATTCACCAAGGTGGAGGAAAGGTCGTGGCACTGTCAGCTGCCAGGATAGATGCCATGAATATCATCAAGCACATTGTGAGCAAGGATAGGAGGCTGACTTTAGCGTTCCAAAGACAGCTCATAGACGAAGAGAGGCCAATTCATAAGACGGATGCAGGACAGCTCTTGTACGATGCGTCTACTGAGGATTTTCGTCAAATGCAAGATCAACTGTCGATTGCAGAGCAAGATTTCCGTAACATAATTGACACTGAACATTCCGAACGTCGGGAAGAGCTTTCCAACTTTATGTCGAACCTCTCACAAAATATGAAGCCGTTCGAAAACGACCTGGCCAGGCTAAAGATGACTGCCAAAGACCTCAAGGCTGTCTGGGAAGAGAACCTGCGGAAGGATCTTGAAGACATCCGAAGAGCATCTGAAATAAACGAAGAGCGTTTGAAGAGCAGATTGAACCAGTTTCAAAGCTTACCAAACAGCGGATACTCGGACACCGCTTCGGTAACTGGCATGAGCGATGAGGTCAGACAGCTCGAACGTGAAAGGGATGATCTTTTCATTATCAAAAAACAAAAACTGGCTGGAAGGCACTCAACAACTACCACAACCACCATGTCTGTCGTTGGTACCGGGCTCGCCGTCGGGCAGCTCGTCGCTGCACTGGCTTGTACGGTCATGTAATTCTGGGGAATTGGTGTACTTTCGGCTATATGTTTAATATTAAGTTGTCACTGGCCCTTCCAGCCTGGGTTCAGACAAATCGAAGTCTCCTCTTTTAATGACTATGAATGGTATCTCATCGCGGGGTTGCACAAAGATTCGCATGCTACCTAGGAAGGTACTGACCTTATGGCACGATAAAGAGACCTGACCATGTGTGGTGATGTTTAACCCATCTCAATTTAGGGAGGGAAGACTATACGTATCTCCAACTAATTGGATGATTCCAGCAACACGTAACTCTTTCTTCCCGCATGTACATTTCCAATTGGTTAATGATCGTTGTCCCAAAGGGTTGTCCTCTTTTCCACAAGGAGAGTCGGCCAGGTAAAGCCGGCTCTACCAACCATCCTCTACAAACCAAGATAATCTACTACGGGTCTCCACTTCCTCCCCGGGTTTTAGACCTGCATGATCCGGAATCATCGCATGGTCAGGGATATGCATGGCGCTCAGCTCTTGGCATACTACTAACGGCCAATAAGGATAATGATATAGTAGGACTGTAGAGTAATCATAATCGTTTGCTCCACAGAACCTTTTTTTTTTTTTTTGGAAAACTCTGGTAGACACATCATGTATGCTTTGGAAGCCGACTGCAGCGAACTTCGTCCTTGAGATCTGGAGCGGAGGGACGATTTGGAATCCGCCAGCTCCATTCCCGAACTCTATTACCACTATGACGCATCCCAAGAAACCATGAAACCCCTCTCTTCTCAGTATAAGTATCATATCTCTCCCATTATCCTTTCTTTCTCTATCCTCTTCATCAAATCAAAGTCAATCCGCATATCCTCTCCCTTCCACTGTAGCCACCGTGTACTTCGTCCTCTTTGAATCCACAACCCCCTCCTCCAAATCCTCCCTCTCAAAAACGTTCTATAAAACCCTACTTCCCCTCCTCCACCAAAATCCTGGTTTCATATCAGATAAACCGTACAGTTCTCCCACCGCTCCATTACGGGGCTTGGAACTCGCAACCTTCGAATCCGAAGAAGCAAATAAGAAATGGAGGACCCAGACTACGCATGTTAGTATCATGAAGAAAGCAAGGGAGAATACCTTTGAGGATTATCGGATTCGTGTTGGGTATATGTTGCCGTGAGAGCGACCTCCTGGTCGGACATACTATTAGCCGGCTTGGCAATTCTTTGCTGTATATAGACTCTTCTTGCCCTCTAGATTCTCAGGTCCTTAATGCAATCTTGTTCAGTCTCTCAGCCGCTCAACAAGCTCAATTTACGGTAACAGTATAGGATCTCCGACGAGGATACGCACAAAGAGAAAGAGGAGGTGAGACCAAGGGAGATGGTAGTGCTGTATCAACGCTCTATGGCCCATGACGAGGAGCTTAAGAAAAAGGCAGTGGAGTTGCTAGATAGTGATGTTGCAGAGAGAATTAAGGGAGAGCTGGTTGATGAGACGGTATATATGGCGGAAGATGTGATTTTTATTCGGCTTGGAGGACGGCGGATGCAGCTATTGCGTTTGAGAATGGGGTGTACTGGGATGCAGTACATCGAATTCGAGTTGTCAAGGACTATGGGCGGTTCGAAAGGAATGAAGCGCCAAAGGATGAAGTCAGGGTGAGCGAGAGTGCGGGTGAGGCTGCGGCTACGGCGTGATTATTTACTTAGAAGGCTGGTGAAAGTATCGTGCTTGGATTTTGGATATGGTTTATGGCATTTAGACTTTCGGAATCACTGGGTTCGACTCTTTCGTGCCAGAACTAGGGATTTGGAACACCGAATCGTGGATCTTGACCTTCTGCTTTTCTAGGCCAATACCAGAGAGACTTGGAAGTGGGTATGGAGCGGCCAGTTTGGGGATTTTTATCATTACCTTCCGTTATGCTGATGATATTACCTTTTGTATAATTCTTCGTAACCAAAAGAAAATCAAGGGTAGATGAAAATCATTGTATTTTTGACCGAAGATTTGCACTTCCCATAGAGAGATATATGTACAAGATAATGCCAAGTCGAGAGGGCGTCCGTCCGACTAGGTAGCATGATATCTCCGCCTCACATTCTTAGTCCACTTAGCTATTCAACAATTTTATCATGCTCTAGGATCGAGTGGTTAACCATCCTGGGATTTTTAGAAGCCTCGGTTAAATGAGCTTTGCTAGAAGCACAGGCCTAGGAAGCCGAAAGATTTCGCTGGAAATGTGCCTCAAGCAGCGCTTCCATCAGTACGTAACACATACAAACATACCGCCTTTAATACCTGTTTGGGGCCAATCTCAGATTATGTTTTGTTACCGTAAATTGAGCTTGATGAGCGGCTGAGAGACTGAACAAGATTGCATTAAGGACCTCAGAATTTAGAGGGCGAGCAGAGGCTATATACAGCTGAGAAGTGCCAAGCCGGCTGATTGTATATCCGACCAGCAGGAGGTCGCTTTACGGCAACATGTTTGCATGAACAGAGAGTAAGTTGATCATGGAGGTCATGTCTTGGCAGCTGGAAGAACTCATAAATATTGTCTTGAACATGATGCATTAATTGCTTGAAGGTAATAACTGGTTAAGTGCATAATAATCACATGGGCGATAAAGACAGTATGACTGCATCAATGATGCTGTTGGCATCTGTACCTTGGGTTTTGCCCACCTTAGTGCAAGATAGCAAGGTTGCCTACCGCGGTTCTGCCAACAGTTGAGCGTACGTACGGGCTAGAATCGACGCGGCTTATATATGTATGTAAGAAGTCAAAACCACCTTATGTAGACTGGTTACACAATCGACCTTCTCAATGTACTCAACCAGCTCGGTCAGGTAGCTCTGTACAGCTCTGTTTCGCAACCAGTTCTTTTGGAGCTGCAACGCCTCGATTGTAATGCCAAGAAGTGAATTGCGGTTGTCTGCAACGGTCCTTCTAGCTCTACTAAATCCTCGCTCGCACTCACGGCTAGTCGCAGGGATGCAGAGGTAGTCAATGGCCATTCTATACAAGGTAAGGTAGTGCATTGCGCCTCTATAAGTCTACAAACCCAGTGGGTCATCAAATCGCTCATCACCCTTCTTGAACTTCTTGATGTCGTTGTTGAGCGAGGTGCAGTAGCTATCGAGCTCATTGAGCGCATGCACCTCCTTCATCCTCCCTTGTTCGCCTATAGGGTAATCTGGGTCAATCTCAAGCGAAGCAGTGTACTGGCTATCGTACTTTAAGCCCAATCAAGCATCCTGCCGTAATACCACTTTAATAGCTGGAAGCACCCCACATTAAGTACCTGGAGGAAATGCGTTGTATACTTAAGTAGAGTAAAAAGCTGTATCCTATTATGCTCAACATACTAAATAAATTCACAAGTATAATATGAGCCGTACCTATTAAGAAAAAGAAAGCACCAGGTCCCTTAAGTTCTGTGTCTTATTAACTTATTAATATGCTTAATTTAATCTAAACTTATCTCATTATTACTGTTTCCTAAATTTAACTTGTTAATAAGGTAGTTGTTGGGAAGCTCTATTACCCATCTTTTAAAAATTATGCTGGCCTTAATAATTATTATAGAATTAATATTATCTTTATTAGCTAAGTAGGCTTCTACTAATAATATAAGCTCACAGTTATTTAAGTAGAGTATATATGTTACGAGTTGCTTTAACTTAACGGTACGTTTTACGTTAGTAACTCTGCTCTAATTAATTACTTAATAAGCTCTTAGTTCTTTCCATATCTAGAACAGATAGCCTTAGGTTTAATAGAATAGAGTTTGTGCTTTATCACAAGGTAGGGAGAGAGTATACAATAGATTCAATAAGATAGTTATCAAACTAATTCACTCAAGTTCAAGTCTCAACTTAGAGAGAAGATCTCGATTTTAGAGTAACTATAAAGAATCATAAATATCCCTGAGCCGTTCTACGTCTCATATTTATAGGAAACCCTTCATGCGTACATTATATACCTACCGGCAGTATATTAGATACTACTAAAAAAGATAATAAAGATAAGTCTAGTCTTAGCATCATCTCCCTTATTAGTACTTATCTGCTAAGCCTCCCTTAGTCACGTGCGCAACTGCTCTCAATCCTGTGGCATAGTTCCGTATTTCTGTTCTCACTTCTTAGCTCGTACCTTAGCCTATACCAGTACATCCTGTGCCCGCTTACAATTCTTCCTTTCCAGCTCAAACATACGTTTCTATTCTAGAGCTTCATTAGCTGTCATGGCCAATTCCCTTAACTCTTTAGGTATAACTACCTTACTATTACCGTCCGTAACACTATCCCCCTCTTTTAAGTCTTCGTCCTGGAAGATAGTTTCTTCTTTCTATAAGCAGTATAAAGGCAGCAGGTCTTCTGCTTAGTGTTCTAAACTATAAGACCCTCAACTCCTTTTCCTTCCTGCCTAGCTTCTTAATAATAACACGTCCTAAGTCATCTCTAATACGTGCTCACCGTTTAGCTTCTTAGATCTATAATAAATTCTGTCATATGCTGTCGCCCTATTCTCACTGCTGTAATAACGGTTGTTACTATTTAGTCTATCTCTCCTTTAGGCGTTGCTCCAAGTGTATTGACCGTAACGCGAAGTATAATCTAGTTATGACCTAGCCTAAGTGGAACCGGTTAGACCGTGATAAGGAGCACTTTTACCGTTAACTAGAAAAAGCCCAGGATAATCTCCTTAATCATTATTGTCGTAAGGAAGAGTTGAGAGCTTATGAGCGTCAGATCTGTCACGAACTAGCCTAAACAGATTCTTAGAAAAAAGAGATATTCTAGCGTGAGCTTGCCTCAGTTAATGAAGTTCATATAATAAAGAAAAAGCAAATCCGTCAGAGTTAATTTAGCATATTATAACCTGTAGTATCTGATGTTACTTTCTTCTCTAGTTTTAAATAAAACGTTTTGTATTCTCCTTACGCCTTAGATCTAGTCCTAAAGCAAGCCTTTACTACTCCTTTTAGTGATACTAGTTAATTAGCTTTAAACTACTCTTTAAGTTCCTAATTAGCTCCCAGGTGTTATCCTTAGATTTATAATTTTTTTATCTAATCAAATATTTCTACTAACGCCTAAACTGTTAGTAGTCTAAAATCTATTAAACTTCGTACTTAGTAGTATCTTCTTTGAGTTTAAGTTTTATCTATAGTTTAGTATCCTATAGTGCTGGTTCTAGTTTAGAGATATAAAAAACTAGGTAAATCCTTATATCTTTAGATAATTATAGTTCGTAATTTACAGGTCTTATTTATTATTTAACCTTAAATAGTCCTAATTTAACGTGATCTAGTTTTCGTAATGGTTGTTTTATTTCTAAATTTTCTTTTTTTAAGAAAACTTTATCCCCCTCCTTAAAGATTAGTCTCTTAACTTTAGATTTATTCTTAATTTATTTGCTAAGATTATCTTTATAAGTGATTTTCTATATAATATCCTTATAAAGTAGTTATAAGTCCTTAACTTTCCTTCTTATAGGTTCTAATATTTTATTTAGTTTCTATAGTTCTTAATAAGCCGTAGGCTCATAACCATAATTTATATAGAATAGTAATTTTCCTATTATTAATGACTTTATAGAGTTATATGTAAACTTAGCTATTAATAGTAAGTTAATCTAATTATCTTATAATTTATTAATATATATCCGTAGATATTATTCTAATGTTTAGTTTATCCGTTTTGTTTATCTATCTGTTTATAGGTGAAATGCTATTAAGAGACAGTATTCTACCCCTAATTACCTTATAAATATTTTCTAAAATATTAACGTGAATAATTTGTCTCTGTTTATAATAAATTCCCGTGGCATTCTATGTTATATAATTAAAATTTTAATTAGTAATATTACTAGTTTATCTGCTTTAATTTCCGTATAGGTTAGTTTAAAATAAGTATACTTTATTAGTCTGTTAATAATAACCAGTATTATATTATACTATTAATCTCTTTAGGTAGCGATTATCAGTATTCCTGTAATAAAGTCTATTATAACTAATTTCTATAATAGATTTAGTAAAGATATAGGTTGCATGAGTCCATACTCTTTATATCTTAATACTTTATTCTTTTTATAATTAATATATTCTAAAAGAATTTTCCTAACCTTATTTTAAATTCCTGGAATCTAGAAGTGTCTGTTGATTTGTTCTATAGTTTTTTTAATTCCCTAATATCCGTGCATTTCTGCTAAATGTTAGTTTTTAATTAATTTAGTTTATAATTTATCTAGTATATAGATTGTCTCTTAGTCCAAATTCTATAATAGTTATCTATTATTAAATTCCTTTATTTGTTTTTTCCAGGTGTTTTTGATAATAATTATGTGTTTAATATTAATTTATAAGCTTCCCAGAGATCCATCCTATCTTTACTTAAGTATTATATTATAGATTTCTAGTATATTTCTTATATAGTCTGCTTATTAGCTGAGTGTGTTAGCTACTATATTTTCTTTTCCTACCTTATAAAGTATTTAAAAATTAAATATAGAAACTAATTCCTACTATCTAATTTATTATTAATTCAACTTCTTTATTGTTATAAATGCTGTTAGATTCTTGTAATTTAAGTATATAACAATTTAGTACTTAGCTTTTTCTAAGTAATATTTCTATTTTTCAAATGCTTAAACTATTACTAATAGTTTTTTATTATAAATATTATAGTTTAACTTAGTAGTTATAAGTTTATAAGATAGAAAGTCTACTAGATATTTATACTTATTATTTTATACTTATAATAAAATAGTTTTTATAGCTCTGTCTAATACATCCGCATATATCTCTATTTAAAGTTATAAGTTAAATATCTTTAATATTAATAGTTTCTAGAATATCTTTTTTAGGATTATAAAAGCTTCGTCTTCTTTAACTTCCTACTTAAATTATTAGTTCTTTTTAAGTAATTCTGTTAAGGGTGCTGTAATTTTTAAATAGTTTTTAATAAATTATCAACAAAAGCCCATAAATCTAAGAAAAAAATAAACTTCTTTTATGTTTATTAATATAGGTTATAATAAAACGTTCTTAGTTTTATCCAGATTAATTACTATTCCATCTCAAGATATTAAATACTCTAAGAATTTAATTTCTTTTCTATGGAATATATATTTCTCTGTTTAAATATATAGGTTATGTTCTTTGAGCTTCTGTAGTATTTTCTTAGTATACTTAATATATTCTTTTAACATCCTATTTATGTATACAAGCACGTTATTAAGATATACTATTATAAATACGTCTAGATATTCCCTTAGTATATAGTTAATAATTATCTAGAATATTACTGGTGCGTTCGTAAGTCTAAATAATATAACTAAGTATTTAAATAATTTATATCTTATTTTTAGTATAGTTATCTATTCGTGTTCTTTAGATATTTATATTCTATAATATCTATTCTTAATATTAAAAAGGCTAAACCATTTAGCTCCTCTGAGTTTATCTATAAGTTTTAATATTAAGAGTATAAAGTAACGATTTTTTACTATAGCTTCATTAAGGTATCTGTAGTTAATATATAACCTTAATTTACTATTTTTCTTTAGTATAAAAAGTATTAGTAATACTATAGTACTTTTACTTTCCTGTATATATTCTTTTTTTAAGTTTTTATTTAGATATCATCATAACTCCTCTTGCTAATTAATAGATAGTTAGTATAATAATCCTAGTTTTAAATCCGTTCCCTCTTTAAGTGTGATCTTATAGTTTTAGTCTTAATATTCTAGTAATTAGTCTTTAGCTTTTTTAAAGAACTATTTTCTAAATTCCCTTTAGTATTCATTCGGTATAATAAACGTAGTATTATAAAAAATTATTTTCTTTATCTATATTATAGCTTACGTTTATTTATAGTAGTTTTTTCTAATTCTTATAGACTTTATTTTCTAGTTAATTAGTAGATTCTATCATACTAGCTAGTCTTATCCTAATATAAAATCCTTACTATCTAGATTTATAATCTTAATACAGTAGTTATTTGTGTAATCTGCTATCTTAATAGTTATATTCTCTATTTTAAAATTAATTAGATTTTTTTCTAAATGTTATTAGATTATTATTTATGTATACTACTCTTACAGGTTCTTCTAAATCTCTGGTTAAAATATAGTATCTTTATATTTACTTATTTAATATAAGTGTTTTATTAGTCCCACTATCTATAAGTGCTTACGTCTAAAAGCTATTAATATATATATTTATATATAGCTTATTTTTATATCTTTATTTAAGTTATATATAGTTAAGTAATAACTTTTATATTTTAACCTTAAATTAGTTCTCTAGCAGTATAGTTATTACTCACTGGCCTTCTAGTTTTTTATTAGTTATTAACTTTTAAATAGTAGTCGTTTTTTTAGTGTTTCCTTTTTTAGTTTATGGATAAGATATTACTAGAGTTAATATTAGTCCTATAGTAGTATTTTATACTTACTTTTTATTTCTTTTCTATAATTTTAGTACTTTTATTTTAAGAAACATTCCTTAGTTATTAGTTTAGCATGTAATTCTGTAGCTAATTATCTATTTTAGTAGTATTTAGCTTAGTAATATCGGTATCCTAGTTAGTACTTATTCTAATCTAACTATTTATATTTCTTAGTCTTTAGGTCTTAAAGTTCTTTTTTAGAATCCATATAGATCAGTTCTTACTATGTGTTAAGTTCTTATTTTTATATTATTTATTTTAATACTTATTTTATTATTAGTTCTTTAACTCGTATAGCATAAGCTATTTATTTATATTCTTATCTAGTATACGTTTTTTTTTATATATTTAGTACTTTTTTTATATAGTCCTCTCAGCGGCTTCTTTGTCTTATATTTATAAAATAAATAAAATAAATTCTTCTTTTAGTTTTCTATTCTAGTTTTATTTTAACTCTAGATGTCTAACAGGGTGGTAATAGGTTATATAACTTATAAATAGTATTAATTTATAAGAGTCCAGGCCAATAATGGTAATTGAATAAAACAGAGTAGGTTTAATAAAAAGTTAATTATATATACTATAAAGACTTAATAGTTAACCCCTGTTAAGTCACTAAGGTCATGTGGTTATATATAGAGTTAAAACTAAAATAACTATTTTAGTTAACTATTCTAGACTCTAGCTTATTATATTACTCTTCTTTTTATAGACTAGATAGGGGCTCTCTAGTAAACTATTTACCTAAAAGTCTTTATAGGCCTATTTTAAGTTCTATTTACTATAGCTTTTTCTAAAGCTTTTATTGATAATTTATTAATAGAAGTTTATATTTATCTCTTTGTAAAGGCGCTATATACTTCTTCTAATAGTTTAATACTATTATATCTTCTAGCTAGCTTACTAGCTCTATAGTTATTAATATATAGTTTTTTTACTTTATTTTATATTATAGCTAGTGGCCTCGCTTTTGTCTTATTTATATTTTAGTAATAATATCCTACACTACGTGCTTTTTATAGTTATCTATTTAGATTAATAATAGCTAAGAGTTATTTATAGGCTAGCTTAGTAATAGGTTATTACTTACTAGCTATAGTCTATCTATATAAAACGTTAGGTTTAGCCCTAAGAGTGTATTTAGCTTTATAGTGTATAAGCTAATTATATTTTCTATAGTATATTTAGTATTCTTTTAGTTTAGCTTCTTATTTTTTTATCTAGTAGAGAGTTAGTTACTGAGCTTTAGTTATACCTTATTTCTAATATATAGTTACAGGGCTTTATCCTGATGTTAGTTTATCTATCTTTCTTATTTTTACTATACCTTAGCTATAGTTACTTATGCTAAGTTAATATACTTTTTTAGCTTTCTTATAATTTCTTTAGCGCTAGCTTTTAGGTCTTAAGCTGTTATATTATATCTAATTCTAATATCCACTTACAGCAGTTCTATATTATATTTATACTAAAAAAAGAATAGGCTTATTTTTATTAAGATAGCGTCTCTTTTTTTTACTATAATCTTAGTTATTAGATAGAGCTTTACTTAGTTTGCTTAGTCCCACATAATAAACACTTAAAGATAGGCCTTAACTATGCTATTTATTCTTTCTATTAAACTATCTATTTATAGATAAAACACTATTAATAATTATCTTTTAATTCTTAAGATTTTATAAAGCTTAGTTTAGAACTCGCTGATAAATTAGCTACTGTAATTAGATACTATAGTATTAAAAATCTAATAATAAGTAATAACCTTATAGATAAAAGCCTATATTACTATTTTAATATCTATATTTAAAAGAGAGCAGAGAGTTATGTTCTTGCTTAGTCTATTAGTAATTACTAGTAAAATTATATAGCTATTACTTTCTAGTAATCTAGTTACAAAATCCATTAAGATCTCCTTTTAAATATAATTAGGAATAGGTAATAGGTGTAATAGCCTTTACTAATAATCTCTTTATAGCTTTATATAGCTATAGATATTATAATTTTAAATATAATACTATATGTAGTTTAATATCCCTAGCTAAAAGTAATTTCTTATTAATATTAAATAGATGCTCTGCTGTCCTGGGTGTCCTGTTACTTATAATAAATAAATTTAGTAAATAATTAATATCCTTAATAGCTCTAAGTCAGGCACCTATTTTCTATTCTAATAATAAAGGGTTTTATCTTCGTTAATTGTGTACTTAGCTAGCGAAACTTTTAGTTTAAGTTCTAAAGAAAATCTCTGCTTCTAATTATAGAAAGTCTATACTACTCTTATATACACTTTATTATCTAATATTATATTATACTATCTTTATTTAAGCTTATTACGAGACTCCTGGGTATAAGACTTCTGGGCTTTAGTTATACTATCTTCTATAATTATTAAAAGACTAATTTAAGCAGAGAAGGCCTATACTGCTTGTCTATTATTATTTAATTTAAGCTTTTCTTTCTAATATATAACTACTAGCTTTAATAGCTGAATTATATGGCTTTTTAGCCTTTTATTATTTTCTCTACTTAGATAATTCTATTTGTGTCTTAATAGTGTATTAGCTTATATATTTTCTTTTTCTAGCTTATATTAAATCTCTATATTATATTAGCTAAGGAATAACTACTAGCGTGTATATCTTTTACTTAATTTTCAAAGCCTTATAAAGTACTCAAAGTTTTTGTGATTAGTAATAATCTAGAACTTTTTAATAGACTATAATTCAGCATCCTATACCTCCAGACAACGAATAATTATAAGGAGTTTTTTATTATATATTTTATAATTATACTCTATAAGTATATTTTTTTTTAAAAAGTACGTATATAAACATAGCATGTTATTATTACTATATTATAAAAGAACTCTTCTAGTTATGTAACCTAAAGAGTCAGCTTCTAAGACAATTTTATAGTTAGAATTAAATTAGGCTAGTATTAGTTCTGATATGAAGATCTCCTTTAGTTTATTAAATACTATTTATTTTTTATTAGTCTATTAGAACGGCACGTTACTTATAAGTCTTATAAATAAAGCAGTAATTTCTGAAAAAGACTTAATAAACTAATAATAGAAATTAGCGAATTCAAGAAAACTTCTGATTTCTCTTATAGTTATTAGAGGCTATTACTTGGTAATTACTTTTATCTTAGTAGGATCTATTTAAATTCCTTACCCTACTTTAATAATAAACTCTAGATATTTTATGCTCTTAGTTTTGAATTTGCACTTTTTAATATCTAGATATAAACTTACGGTGCTAAGTTTTTCTAGTACTAAGTTAATTTACCAGCAATACTCTTTTAGTAAGCCTAAAGAATAGATAAGTATATTATCAAAAAGGCTGAATAGAACTTGTTAAGATATTTCTATAGGGTTTAGTTTATATACTGCTAAAACATACTAAAGGCTTTTACTAGTCTAAAAGGTATAACCAGCTATTTAAAGAGTCTAAATCTTATATAAAAGGCCGTTAGCTATTCGTCTCCCTTTATAATATGAATCTTATAGAAGGCTACTAAAACGTTGAGCTTAGTATACTATCTTATTTTACTAATCTAGCTAAGCGTCTCATGAATTAGGGGAAGAAAGTATCTATCCTTTTTAGAAATCTTATTAAGTACGTGGTAGTTAATGTAAAAGTGAAGGTCTCTACTAGGCTTATATATAAATAGTATTAGAGTTATAGTTAGGGAGTTACTTACGTAAATAAAGCCCTTCTCTAGTAGCAGCATTAACTCTTTTTATAGTACTAGTAGTTTCTCTCTTAATATATTGTATAGCGGTTCCTATAGGACCTCAGGGTCCTTCCTATTAATCTTTTTAAGTTTAATATAATAGTCTATTCTAGGACCTTGCAGCGGTGGGAGCTTGTCTGCTTTCTTCTTTAAAAACAGCTTTAGGTACTTCTAATAGGCCTTAAGAAGTAGTATTCTAGGATCCAGCTTTAGTTTAAATACTAAGGCCTTTTAAATGTCTGCTAGCGATGCTGCAAAGATGCGTATTTCACTTTTTCTTTTTAATCTATTTATCCACATTGAAAAAGCAGCTGCGCTGACCTCTATTAGCTTCTGCTAACGCGGTTTCTTCCCTTTCTTACTACAAACTCTTATTCCTGAAGCATAAATGTAAAACGATTTCTTTGCTGGCGTGATTGTAATATTGTTTCAGTTCATCTAGGGCCTACCTAAAATAAGATTGAACTTAAGCACGTTGTTAATAACATATGCATAGGCTCATTCAGTATGTCCTTTAACATTAAGGTTAATTTATGCAACCTGGGTAACCTTTTTAGGTTTCCTATGTACTCTAACGACCCCCTACAGGGCTATGTTAATACGCGCTAAATAGGCTTTAGTAGTAAAGGCAAAGCTCACAAGACTATAGCATAAACACCCGGTATCAATCATTGTGTATGCGATATTCGTCTGGTTGATTAATGAGTATATAGTAATAGAGTCTGTGTCTATATATGCATTTCGGAACTTCCGCTATTCTCTTTGCGATACCACCTTGCCCATTTCGGCTGGAGGCCCCTGCTCGCGACAGTAAGCAAGGGCTATTCTTTTCCCGACGCTTCTTCTTCTTCTTTATCTCCATCTTCTTTATCTCTTTCGTTAGCGTCTATTTATCTAGCCTTTGCTAATGCTGCAGTGGCTAGGCGTGACTAATTTGCTCTTACATATTTACACTCGTTCTTTATGTGGCCGGGAGAACCGCATTGATAACAGAGACCTTGCTTATAGCGCCGGTCAAATTCCTTTTGGCTTACCCAGAGTGTCCTAGATTGGTTGTCCTGTAGTTTCGCTGCCCCTGCACGCGTAGGTGTCGCTTCCCAATCCATCAGTTCAGGCGTCAGTACAGACGGCGTTGTATAGATAGCCGTAGCAGTCCTACAGTTGCTTAATATAATCTGCATGAGGTTGTTGCTGACATGAATTACTTCCTGAGTGTACTCTTCAAAGCTCAACGTTGCTGAAAGGGCTGCAATATGCTTCCGGAGCTCTCTATCCAATCCCTAGGTGAACATACTCTTTTTTACGTCTTCGTCCAGCCGATCGCTTCCTACTAGCAGCAGCTCCTTATTGAACTCCATGTGGTACTCTCTTGCCGACTTCTTCTTCTGTTTCATGCTTTGCAGCTTGTCTAGAGACTTTTGCCTTTAGTACTAGTCTTTAAACTGGGAGTCCATAAACGCCCACATTGCTTCAAGGGTGGCATTGTTTCTTCGATTGGAGAGCCATGGAAGGACGGTTTGTGCTGCTCGTCCCTTCAAACACTGAAAGAGATAGTCCATCTGTCCTTCCTCACCGCCCATACGGTATCCATCAAATCGTAACTTGGCCTTGGCTTGATGCTTGAACGTAGGGTAAAGAGACCGTGTGCCATCAAACATAGGGGGTTCAGGGAAATTGAATGGTTTGACTACTGGTTCGATTGCTGGTTGTGGCGTTGGCACGAAGGGAGTTGCTGGTGTCGTCACTGGGACCCGTGGGGGTGGCCTTGATGGGGAATCGCGACCTTCTAGTGCAGTCAGCCTCTCGGACATCACTCATAACACGTTCATAATCTCCCCGAGTGAGGTGCTGTTGCTGGCTCCATTAGCTGGGGATGGAGCTTTCCCTTTGTCGCGCCAAGCAGGGTGGTCGTTGAGTTCAACCTCTACCTGGCTCATCACTGCTTTAACGGCTGGGACTTCCAACCCTTGTGAAGCAAGCGACCGGCGTAGTTCGCGGCCGATCTGTTCGTTGTCGTATCCTGCGTCAAGCAGGTTCGTCGCTCGGGCCATTAGTGCAGATACCGAGTGGTCGTTGGCGTCCATTGATGCTCGGTGTACTGCTGGATGGCGCTTCCCTAATGCTGGAGAGCCTCTCGCTCTTCCACAAGGTCGATCGTACTGCCAAAGGCCTCTCGGCCTCTGCGAAAAATAGGGTTGATCAAATCCAAATATAAGGGTCCAGGCCAATGATGGCAATTGGGTGAAATAGAGTGGGTTTAATAAAGAGTCAACTACGTACGCTATAGAGACTTGATAGTTAACCCCTGCTAAGTCGCTAAGGTCACGTGGTTACGCACGAAGTCAAAGCTGAGACAACCGTCTTAGTCAACCATCCTAGGCTCTAGCCTATTACATAATTCTTATCTATAAATCTCATTCATCTATATAGCTAGTTTTTATTTACTAAGTTCTTTATACTACTTATTACTAGCTACTTGTAATACTTATTAGTACTTATATATCTTATTTTCTAAGATAACTTTCTAGTGCTTAGTGATATAATATTTTCTTATATAATATTCTAATCTATAAATTTAGTAGTATTTCTAGCTTATTTATTATCTAATTATTATAGACATTAGCTTTTTACCTTCTATTATCTCTTAATTCTATTATTATCTGAATTTCTGATTCTCTACTTTAAAGAATCCTTTCTTTTATTAGATTATCTTATAGAATTAGTTAGCTTCTTCTATAAAACTAGCCTAGTATTATTTAATAGTAACTTTTTATATAATAATAATTATATTATTAGCCTGTTCTACTAAATAATTCTTAACCTACTAATATAGTATTTTATATTCTTATTTAAGGTATATATGTTTTCTATAAATCTAGTATTACTCTTTCTAAATTCGTTATATAATAGCCTCTTTGGTTATCCGGTTCTTAGCTAGTTTTACTTAGATTATAGTAATTTTAACTAGTATCTTAGTTTAGACATAAGCCTGTTTAACATCCACTCTTTATTATTTATAGTCTTTAATAAAATGTTTTTTTTTTCTGTAATTAAGATATACTCTACGTATATACTAATCTATTTATTTTTTAGTTTATTTATTTTATTTTCGCCTGTTAACCTATACGTTCTTAACTAATACTTAGTTAATTTCTATTATATTATAGGTTTAGTTATTTTTTTTATTCTTTTATAGTATATAGATTACTGGCCTAGCGTTGTTTTTTTTTTCTTATTTTTTTTAATACTAATAATTATTAATTATTACTACATATTTAATAATTTCTAGAAGTATACTAAGTTATTTTTCTTAAGAAATTTTATCCTTAATCCTGTTTTTTAGTTTTATGTAGTATATTATAACTAGAGATTAATCTACTCAGTTTAGTTAAGATTAGATTTACTTAAATTCTATTATATAGTTAACTACTAATATATATTATTTAAGCTATTAAAGTTTTTAAATTATCTCTATTTCTTTATTAATTTTTTTAAAGACTATAATCATTTCCTTCTTAAAGCTCTTATAGTTTTTAAAGGTTCTTTTAATATTATTATTATAGTTTATAAGTTCTGCTAGTCCTAGATTAAAGTCTCCTTTAGCTAAATAATTCTTTATAAGTAGTTTAAACTATTTTATAACTCTTCCTATTATATTCATACCAGCTACTAGAATCCGATCTTAGTTAGTTATAAATAAAGATTAATTAAACTAATAGTAAAGATCTATTATAGTTATAAAGATTTTTAATTTATTTTTATTACTATTAAACTTTATAGGAGGTTGTATTTTTATTATTTTTTTCTTACTAGTTTTACTTACTACTACTTATTACTATAGATTAACTAGAGCGTCACGTAACTTTATAATAGCTATTTCTTATTTTTAAATAATTTATTATATACTCTTACTTCCTCCTGATGTACTTCTAGTAGTAGATGAAAGTTTTTTTATAACTTCTTCTTTATTACTACTCTTTTCTAATAAATAAAGTTCCTATTTATCCTTATAGTAGGTCGTTATAGACTATAATTAGAAATTTATTATTAGAATTAATCCAACGTTCTTTTCTACACTTTAAAAGGGTAGTTATAATATTATAAGTTGCTTTAACTTAATAGTATGTTTTATATTAGTAATTTTATCTTAATTAATTACTTAATAAGCTCTTAATTCTTTCCGTATCTAAAATAAATAGCTTTAGGTTTAATAGAATAAAATTTATGCTTTATCACAAAATAGGGAGAGAATATATAATAGATTTAATAAAATAATTATTAAACTAATTCACTTAAGTTCAAGTCTTAACTTAGAGAGAAGATTTTAATTTTAGAGTAACTATAAAGAATTATAAATATCCCTAAGCTGTTTTATGTCTTATATTTATAGGAAACTCTTTATACATACATTATATACCTACTAGCAGTATATTAAATACTACTAAAAAAGATAATAAAAATAAGTCTAGTCTTAGTATTATCTCTTTTATTAGTACTTATTTACTAAGTCTTTCTTAGTCACGTGCGTAACTGCTTCTAATCTTATAATATAGTTCTATATTTCTATTCTTACTTCTTAGCTTATACCTTAGCCTATGCTAGTATATTTTATGTCTACTTATAATTCTTTCTTTCTAGCTTAAATATATGTTTCTATTCTAGAGCTTTATTAGCTATTATGGTTAATTTCTTTAGCTCTTTAAGTATAGCTACCTTACTATTACCGTCTATAACAATATAGACCTATAAAATATAGTATTAGAAATTATTTCTATAGTAAAGAAATAAGAGCTTACTAATTTACTAAGTTTTATATATATATATTAGTTTTTTACAACTTTTATTTAATACCTAGTTTATTTATATTTTATATTTTATATATTTCTTAATAATACACCTAACTTTTTAATTTTAGCTAAAAGCTTTTAAAACTATACTTAAATAATATTTAACTATTATAAACTTTATTTTAATATGTTAATATATTATATAAACTAGTAGTTACTACTTTATTTAGTACTTACTATAACATAAAAAATTTCTATTTTTAATATACAAATAGTTAAAAGTATATTATACTTTTATTTTACTAGGTTTTTACATATAATAAATTTAATGTTATTAATTAAATTAAAGATTATTTAAAAATAAAGTTTTATTTTTTAGTAAATAGTTAGTTTATTTTAAAATAAATATTATAGTTATAGCTCCTTTTTTACAAAAATATATAAATATTAAAAAGTTTAAATATTATATATATAACTTTTATTTTTAAGTATACTAGTTTATTTATTACTAAAAGTTGATTTATTAAGTAATTATGTAATGAGCTAGAGCCTAAAATAGTTAACTAAAATAGTTATTTTAGTTTTAACTCTATATATAACTACGTAACTTTAGTAACTTAATAAAAGTTAACTATTAAAGTCTTTATAGTATATATAATTAACTTTTATTAAATTTACTTTATTTTTATCTAATTACTAATATTAGCTTAAATTCTTATATTTGAATTTAATTAATTTTATTTCTTACATAAGCTAAAAGGCCTCTAGTAGTATAATTAACTTTATAAAAAAGTAGAAAAGTTCTTTAATATTATAAAAGTATTATTTAGTAGTATAGTAAGTATTAATAAATATTAATAACTATTTAGTATTTATATTAATAGCCTGAGTAATAAATCTACTTAATATAAAATATAATAATAAATAAATTAGTTACAAGCTATGCTAGTTACTTACTTTATAAAAGTTAAAAGTTTTAGTTATTAAAATAGTAATAAGCTAAGTAGAAATTAAACTTAATAACTACTTTACTTAATATAATAAAGGGAAAGCTTTATTTTTAGTAAATAAAGTTAATAACAGTACTTTATTTAAAGTAATTATAAATATATTATAAGTAATATTTAAAAAGCTAACTATACTAAAAAGTTATAATTTTCTATTAAAACTATCTTTATAAGTTCTAATAATAATACTAGTAACTTTTTTTTATATTAATACTATAACTAGTAATTAAGCTAGTAGTTAAGCTATTTAATTTTTTTAAACTCTTTATATTTAATAGTACACAGTTTCTTTATATATTTAAATATTAAGTTAAAACTAAAATATAATTTAATAAATACTATATAAGTAGTAAAAAAAGATAAATAAACTATTTTTTTTAGCATTTAAAAAAATAGATAATATAAACCATTTTTTTATAATTTTTATTATAGTTGGTAATAAGTAAAGGTTTACTATAAGTAATAATTACAAATAGAAAGTAATAAGCTAACTAAAAGAGAATTACTATTTATTAGTAAAAAAGTACGCGTAAGAACTTAATACTAGATAGAAAATAAAATAAATACTCTAGAAAAAAAAGTAAAAGGCAAAACTTCTAGCTAATATTATTAAAATAATTAATAAAACTAATAGTAAAAAAAAAACGTAACGTCTTATATATAGAGTTATGAGTATAATATAGATAATTAGAACTAATAAAAACCAAGTAGTTATAATAAACTCAAGTAGTAAATAAATTATAAGTAAAGAATTTATTATATAAAGGGCGTCCCTTTTAGCTTTTAGATAGTTTTTTTTATACTTATTTTTCATTCTTAAAGTAACTCTCTAGAATTTGTTATATAATAAATTAGTTAGACTATACCTTACTATATCTTTATATTATTAGAATATTATGTTAGTAAGTTATTATATAATTTTATATTATTACTAAAGTTTTAATATAGATTATTGTTACGGACGGTAATAGTAAGGTAGCTATATCTAAAGAGCTAAAGAAATTAACTATAATAGCTAATAAAGCTCTAGAATAAAAATGTATATTTAAGCTAGAAAAAAAGAATTATAAGCAGGCATAAAATACACTAGCACAGGCTAAGATATGAGCTAAAAAGTAAAAATAGAAATATAAAACTATGTTATAGAATTGGGAGCAGTCGCGCACGTAACTAAGAAAAACTTAATAAATAAATACTAATAAGAAAGATAATACTAGGACTAGACTTATCTTTATTATTTTCTTTAGTAGTATCTAATATGCTGCTGGTAGATATATAATATACATATAAAAAGTTTCCTATAAATATGAAACGTAAAACAGCTTAGGGATATTTATAATTCTTTATAATTACTCTAAAATTAAAATCTTCTCTCTAAGTTAAGACTTGAACTTAAGTAAATTAGTTTAATAACTATTTTATTAAATCTATTATATATCCTCTCCCTATTTTGTAATAAAGCATAAACTTTATTCTGTTAAACCTAAGGCTATCTATTCTAAATATAAAAGAAACTAAAAGCTTATTAAGTAATTAATTAAGGTAAAGTTACTAATATAAAACGTACTATTAAGTTAAAGCAACTCGTAATATTATAACTACCCTTTTAAAGTATAGAAAAGAACGTTAGATTAATTCTAATAATAAATTTCTAATTATAGTTTATAATGACCTACTATAAGGACAAACAGGAACTTTATTCGTTAGAAGAAAATAATAGTAAAGAAGAAATTATAGTAAGATCTTTATCTACTACCGGAAGTACATCAGGAGAAAGTAAGAGTATATAATAAATTATTTAAAAATAAGAAATAGCTATTATAGAGTTACGTAACACCCTAGTTAACCTATAATAATAAATAGTAGTAAGTAAAACTAGTAGAGAAGAAACAGCTAAAATATAACCTCCTATAAAGTTTAATAGTAATAGAGATAAACTTAAAACTTTTATAGCTATAATAGACCTTTACTATTAGTTTAATTAATTTTTATTTATAACTAACTAAGATTAGATCCTAATAGCTAGTATAAATATAATAAAAAAAGCCATAAAATAGTTTAAACTACTTATAAAAAATTATCTAGTAAAAGGAGACTCTAACTTAGGATCTATAAAACTCACAAACTATAATAGCAATATCTAGAAAACTTTTAATAACTATAAAAGCTTTAAAAAAGAAATGATTATAGTCTTTAGAGAAATTAATAAAGAAATAGAAGTAATTTAAAAGCTCTAATAACTTAAATAGTGCACATCAGCAGCTAATTACACGGCAGAATTTAAATAAATTTAATTTTAACTAAACTAAGTAAATTAACTTTTAGTTATAATATACTACGTAAGACTAAAGGACAGAATTAAGAATAAAATTTCTTAAGAAAAATAACCTAGTATACTTCTAGGAATTATTAAATAAGTGGTAACTATTAATAACTATTAGTACTAAAAAAAGTAAGAAAAGAAAAATAACACTAAGCCTATAATCTATATACTATAAAAAAATAGAAAGAATAACTGAATCTATGATATAATAGAAATTAACTAAGTATTAATCAAAAACATATAAATTAATAAGTAAAAACAAGATAAGTAGACTAAGAAATAAATAAATTAATATACATAAAAAGCATATCTTAGTTACAGAAAAGAGAGATACTTTATTAAAGACTATAAATAATAGAAAGTAGATATTAAACAGGCTTATGTTTAGACTAAAGCGCTAGTTAAAATTACTATAGTTTAAATAAAACTAGCTAAAGACCAGATAACTAAGAAAACTATTATATAATAAATCTAGAAGAAATAATACTAAATCTATAAAAACTACATACATCTTAGATAAGAATATGAAATACTATATTAATAGGTTAAAAATTATTTAGCGGAACAGGTTAATAATATAATTACTATTATATAAAAAATAGCTATTAGATAATACTAGGCTAGTTCTATAAAAAAAACTAACTAATTTTATAAAATAATCTAACAGAAGAAAGGACCCTTTAGAGTAGAAAATTAGAAATTTAAATAATAATAAGATTAAGAAATAATAGAAGGCAAAGAGCTAATATCTATAATAATTAGATAATAAGTAAACTAGAAATACTACTAGATCTATAAATTAGAATATTATATAAGGGAATATTATATTACTAAACACTAAAAGATTACTCTAGGAGACGGGATATATAAGTACTAACAAGCACTATAAATAACTAATAATAAGTAATATAAAAAACTTAGTAAATAGAAATTAGCTATATAGATAAATGAAATTTATAAATAAGAACTAATATTACTTATAAGTTATGTAACCTATTACCACCCTATTAGACATCTAGAGTTAGAATAAAACTAAAATAGAAAACTAGAGAAAAAACCTACTCTATTTATCTTATAGATATAAGACAAAGAAGCTGCTGGGAGAACTATATAAAAAAAGTACTAAATATATAAAGATAAAATATATATTAAATAAGAATATAAATAAGCAGCTTATGCTGTATGAATTAAAAAACTAATAATAAAACAAGTACTAAAATAAATAGCGCAGAAATAAGAACTTAATATATAATAAAAACTAATCTATATAAATTCCAAAAAAGAACTTCAGGATCCGAAGACGGAAAAACATAAATAGTTAGACTAAAATAAATACTAACTAGAATACTAATATTACTAAACTAAACGCTGCTAAGATAAATAGTTAGTCACAAAATTACACGCTAAATTAATAACTAAGGAATGTTTCTTAAGATAAAAGTGCTAAAATTATAGAAAAAAAGTAAAAAAAAAAGTATAAAATACTACTATAAGAATAATATTAACTCTAATAATATTCTATTTATAGACTTAAGGAGGAGATACTAAGGAAATAACTACTACTTAAAAGTTAACTACTAATAAAAAACTAAAAGGCTAGTAAGTAATAACTATGCTGCTAGAAGACTAATTTAAGATTAAAATATAAAAGTTATCACTTAACTATACACGACTTAAATAAAGACATGAAAATAAGCTATATATAAATATATATATTAATAGCTTTTAGACGCAAGCGCTTATAAACAGTAGAACTAGTAAAACACTTATATTAAATAAGTAAATACAGAGATACTATATCTTAACTAAAGTTCTAAAAAAATCTATAAGAGTAGTATATATAAATAATAGTCTAATAATATTCAAAAAAAATCTAATTAATCTTAAAATAGAAAATATAACTATTAAGGTAGCAAGTTATACAGATAACTACCGTATTAAAATTATAAATTTAGGTAGTAAGGATTTTATATTAGGATAAAACTAGCTAATATAATAGAATTTACTAATTAACTAGAGAATAAAGTCTATAAGAATTAGGAAAAACTACTATAGATAAACGTAAACTATAATATAGATAAAAAAGATAACTCTTTATAACACTACGTTTATTATACTAAATGAATACTAGAGGAAATTTAAAGAATAGTTTTTTAAAAAAGCTAAAGACTAATTACTAAAACACTAAGATTAAAACCACAAAATCACGCTTAAGGAGGAAACGGATTTGAAACTAGAACTATTATATTAACTATCCATCAATTAGCAAGATAAGTTATAATGATATTTAAATAAAAACTTAAAAAAAGAATATATACAGGAAAGTAAGAGCACTATAGTATTACTAATACTCTTTATATTAAAAAAAAATAGTAAATTAAGATTATGTGTTGACTACAGATACTTTAATAAAGCTATAGTAAAAAATCATTACCTTATACCTTTAATATTAGAACTTATAAATAAACTTAAAGAAACTAAATAGTTTAGTTTCTTTAATATTAAGAATAAATACTATAGAATATAAATAGCTAAAGAACACGAATAGATGACTATACTAAAGACAAGATATAAATTATTTAAATACCTAGTTATACTATTTAGACTTACGAATACACTAGCAACATTCTAGATAATTATTAACTATATACTAAGGGAATATCTAAACGTATTTATAATAGCATATCTTAATAATATACTTATGTACACAAATAGGACGCTAAAAGAATATATTAAGTATATTAAAAAGATATTACAGAAGCTTAAAGAACACAATCTATATATTTAAACAAAAAAGTGTATGTTCTATAAGAAGAAAGTTAAATTCTTAAAATACCTAATATCCTAAAACGGAATAGCAGTTAACTTTAATAAAGCTAAAAACATTTTATTATAGCCTATACTAATAAACACAAAAGAAGTTTATTCTTTTTTTGGATTTATAGACTTCTATTAATAATTTATTAAGGACTACTTAAAAATCACGGCACCTTTAACAGAATTACTTAAAAAAGACTAATAATTTAAGTAGGAAGCTAAGAAAGATAAAGCTTTTATAAACCTAAAAAAAATATTCTAGAAACCACTGATATTAAAGATATTTAATTTATAACTTTAAATAGAGATATATATAGATACATTAGACAGAGCTACAGAAGCCATCTTATTATAAATATAAAATAATAAATATAAATATCTAGTAGACTTTCTATCTCATAAACTTACAACTATTAAGTTAAACTATAATATTTATAATAAGAAACTATTAGTAATAGTTTAAGTATTTAAAAAATAGAAATATTACTTAGAAAGAGCTAAGTACTAGATTATTATATATTTAAATTACAAGAATCTAACAACATTTATAATAATAAAGAAGTTAAATTAATAATAAGTCAGATAATAGAAATTAGTTTCTATATTTGACTTTTAAATACTTTATAAAGTAGGAAAAAAAAATATAGTAGCTAACACACTCAGCTAACAAACAGACTATATAAGGAATATACTAGAAATCCATAATATAATACTTAAGCAAAGACAAGATAGATTCTTAGGAAGCTTATAAATTAATATTAAATATATAGTCATTATTAAAAACACCTAGGAAAAATAAATAAGAGAATTTAATAATAAATAACTACTATAGAATCTAAACTAAAAGACAATCTATATACTAGATGAATTATAAACTAAATTAATTAAAAATTAACATTCAGCGGAAATGCACGGATATTAGGGAATTAAGAAAACTATAAAACGAATTAACAGACACTTCTAGATTCCAGGAATTTAAAATAAGGTTAGGAAAATTCTTTTAGAATATATTAATTATAAAAAGAATAAAGTATTAAGATATAAAGAGTACGGACTTATGTAACCTATATCTTCACTAAATTTACTATAGAAATTAGTTATAATAGACTTTATTATAAGAATACCAATAATCACCACCTAAAAAGATTAATGGTATGATATGATACTGGTTATTATTAATAGACTAATAAAGTACACTTACTTTAAACTAACCTATATAAAAATTAAAGCAAATAAACTAGCTACATTACTAATTAAAATTTTAATTATATGATATAAAATGCTACGGAAATTTATCACAGACAGAGATAAATTATTCACGTTAATATTCTAAAAGATGTTTATAAAGTAACTAAGGGTAAAACACCGCCTCTTAATAGCATTTCACCTATAAATAAATAGACAAATAGAATAGATAAACTAAATATTAGAATAATACCTATAAATGTATATTAATAAACTATAAGATAATTAGATTAACTTATTACTAATAGCTAAGTTTATATATAACTCTGTAAAGTTATTAATAACAGGAAAATTACTATTTTATATAAACTATAGTTATAAGCCTACGGCTTATTAAGAACTATAGAAACTAAATAAAATATTAGAACCTATAAGAAGAAAAGTTAAGAATTTATAACTACTTTATAAGGATATTATATAGAAAATCACTTATAAAGGTAATTTTAATAAATAAATTAGGGATAAATCTAAGGTTAAGAAACTAATCTTTAAAAAAGAAAATAAAGTTTTCTTAAAAAAGGAAAATTTAGAAATAAAACAACTATTATAAAAACTAGATCACGTTAAATTAGGACTATTTAAGATTAAATAATAAACAGGACCTATAAATTACGAACTATAATTACCTAAGAATATAAAGATTTATTTAGTTTTCTATATCTCTAAACTAGAACTAGCACTACGGGATGCTAAACTATAGATAAAACTTAAACTTAAGGAAAACACTACTAAGTATGAAGTTTAATAGATTTTAGACTACCAACAGTTTAGGCGTTAGTGGAAATATTTAGTTAAATAAAAAGATTATAAACCTAAGAATAATACTTAAGAGCTAGTTAGAAACTTAAAGAGCAGTTTAAAGCTAATTAACTAGTACTACTAGAAGAAATAGTAAAGACTTGCTTTAGAATTAAGTCTAAGGCGTAGAGAGAATACAGAACGTTTTATTTAAAACTAGAGAAGAAAGTAATATTAAATATTATAAGTTACAATATACTAGATTAACTCTAACAGATTTACTTTTTTTCTATTATATAAACTTTATTAACTAAGGCAAGCTCACGCTAGAACATCTCCTTTTTCTAAGAATTTATTTAAGCTAGTTTATAATAGATCTGATGCTTACGAGCTCTTAACTCTTCCTTATAATAATAATAATTAAGGAGATTATTCTAGGCTTTTTCTAGTTAACAGCAAAGGCACTTTTTATTACGGTCTAACTAGTTTTACTTAGACTAAGTTATAACTAGATTATATTTTATATTACAGTCAATACACTTAGAGCAACGCTTAAAGGAAAGATAGACTAAATAGTAATAACTATTATTATAACAGCAAGAACAGAGTAACGGTATGTGACAGAGTTTATTATAAATCCAAGAAACTAAATAGTAAGTATATATTAGAGATAACTTAAAACATATCATTATTAAAGAGCTAGGTAGAAAGAAAAGAGAGTTAAGAGTTTTATAGTTTAGAACACTAAGCAGAAGACCTACTGCCTTTATATTACTTATAAAAAAAAGAAACTATCTTCCAGGATAAAGACTTGGAAGAGGGGGATAGTATTATAAACAATAATAATAAAATAGCTATATCTAAAAAGCTAAAGAAATTAACTATAATAGCTAATAAAGCTTTAGAATAGAAACGTATGTTTAAGCTGGAAAGAAAGAATTATAAGTAAACATAAAATGCACTAGCACAGGCTAAGGTACAAGCTAAGAAGTAAGAATAGAAATATAGAACTATACTATAGAATTAGAAGTAGTTGTGCACGTAACTAAGAGAGACTTAGTAAATAAATACTAATAAGAAAGATAATACCAGGACTAGACTTATCTTTATTATCTTTTCTAGTAGTATTTAATATACTGCTAGTAGGTATATAATATACACATAAAGAGTTTCCTATAAATATGAGACGTGGAACGGCTTAGGGATATTTATAATTCTTTATAATTACTCTAAAATTAAAATCTTCTCTCTAAGTTGAGACTTAAACTTGAGTAAATTAGTTTAATAACTATTTTATTAAATCTATTATATATTCTCTCCCTACCTTGTGATAAAGCACAAACTCTATTCTATTAAACTTAAGGCTATTTATTCTAAATACGGAAAGAGCTAAGAACTTATTAAGTAATTAGTTAGGGCAGAGTTACTAACGTAAAACATACTATTAAATTAAAATAACTTATAATAATTATATACATACTTACTCTATTAAAGAAACCTATATATTATTTTTATAATATAATAATAAAGGCTACGTATATTTATTATATATAATAATCTTAGATATATAAAAACTGTAAAAAAACTCTCTAGTAAACTCTTTACTAGAACTCTTTAAATAATAGAAAGTATTAGAGTTTAAATTTAAACTATAATACTATAAGTACCTATAAGTTACGTAAATAGTATATAATAATAATAGACTTAAGTAGTTTAGCTTTAGTACTAATATTATCTATAGCTTAAATTATACAGCAGTAATAGACACAAATCTTAGAGCTATAATAAATAATTATAAAGTTAAAAAACTAAGCTAATACACGTATTTATATATTAAGTACTAAAGTATAATTACTAAAAAGATTTAACAGGATATGTGAATACTTTAAAGACTTTTTAACAGAAATAAAAATATACACCTACTTTAATCATTTTTTTTTTTAAGAATTAGAATAGGATTCTTATAACTAGCATAAATATAAAAAATAGAGCTATAAATTAGTTCCAGTTCTTAACTAGAAATTATATAAATAAAGAAACTAAAGGAGTTAAAATAACTAATAAAATAAAAATAGTTTTCTAGAGTTATAATAATTTTAAAACCTAAATAACTATAGTCTTTAAAGAAATTAATAAAGAACATACTATAGAATAAAAAATATAAAACCTTAAATAAATAAAATTAGTTTTAGTATACACTATAGAATTTCGTTAATTATAGTTATAAATTAACTAAAATAATGCGTCATTAATAGCAGCTTATTACGCTAAACTTAAAAATTAAGTTAAAAATAAACTAGTTAAAAGAAATTAACTAGATAACCTTTACGCTCTTATAGAATCTATTATATAAATAAATAATTAATAATATAAGTAAGAACTTAAGCGTAAAAAAGGTTAAATAATAACTATAAAGCAAAAAAAGACATTAATATAATAAAAATAAGCTTATAATAAAATAGACATTAATAAAGTCTAAACTAAAAGGCTATTATAAAAAAAAAGCTAAAAAAATAACTTATAACTTAAGAATACTATAAATAGCTTAATAAGAAAGTATATTTAAGATATAATAATATTATCTACTTTATAAAAGAATGCCTAAATAAGAAATTAAAAATTATAATAATAAAGATAAGACCTAAGCTCATAAAATAGAACCTATAGTAAACAAGAACTTTATTAGTTAAAGTTATTAATAAAAAACTTAATAATAACTAGTATTAGATTTATGAATTTAATAGATATTATAAAAGTAATTATAAGAAACAGCATTAAAAGACAAAGCATAAACTTATAAGTAGTTAGTAATAATTAAAAAAGGTATTATAAAAAGTAGTAAAAGAATTATATTAAATAGCAAGCCCAAGTACTCCATCTCTTATATTATAAGAAATTAAAGAAAAATAATAACTATTTTAGAAAATTTAATTTTTAATATATAAAGCTTTTAGAATTATAATAACAACTATTTAGTAGTAGCTAAATAGAGATATATGTTAAATCTATAGATTAAACTAACATATAAACAAGAACTATAAAACTAAGTATTAGGAAATTATATTAAGAAAAGAGTTTTATAGCTTAAAAGACTAATTAGAGTTAGTAGTATTTCTATAGTATAATAATCTTACAGAATAAGTAGTATCTTAATTTCTTATAGAAATCTAATAAGGGAAACTATATATTTTTAGGAATTAAGAAAAGAAACTAACTTAAATTAAATAAGAAACTAAGCTAGAGAGTGAGAATAAATATAATAGAGTAAAAATATCTTTATCTACTATATAAATCAAAAATACTAATATCTTTTAATAATTAAAGAATTAGGAATGTTGAATTTATAAGTTAGTTAATTATATAAAAAAAGCATATATATAAGTAATATATCTAATTTAAATGGAGAAACTAAAAGAATAGAAAGCATGTAAAAAAATAGTAAAAAAATAGAAACTTAATAAATAAGTTCTAAAAGTCCTAAATACTATAGTTAATATAAAAAATAAAGACGACTAATAAAACTATTTATATAAATAATAATATTAAAAGAAATATGCACTCAGATATAGATACTATAAAAAAAAGAAATAGAAAATAAGCTAGTATTAAAATAACTTATAGTATTTAAAACTCTCTTATAAAAAATATTTCCTACAATAGAAATATTTAATACACAGAAATAAAGTAAAAAAAGAGTATTATAAACTTTTATATTTAGTATATTATTATAACTATTACCCTATACATGTTAAATAAGAGTACTTTAACTTAAATAATAAAAATTAAGAGTACAGTATAGGTAATTCTATATTAAAAACTAAATAACTACTAGTAAAAAGCTTAGGCTAGTAATATAACTATTAAAGCTTTTAAATTATAATAAGTATAGTAAGAACTATGTTTTTACTTTAGTATAAAAGTAAATAAAAAACTTTTAAAACCACTAGTAAATAGTAGAGTAGATAGAATATTTATTTTAAATTAATAAATTAAGCGAAATAATATATTATACTAAGAAAAAATGTATCTAGTAAAAGTAAGGCAAGTAAATAATAGTATAGTAACTTTTAAAAAAAGTTTAATTAACTTAAAGACTATAATAATAGAGTTAGAAGTAGCAGGCTATAAAAATATCTACTATATTAATATTCTAGATATAAAAGAGTTAAATATAATTTTAGAATAAAATTAGCTCTTATTACATAATCTAATAATAAATTAGTAGTAAAAAACTATTTAATAGTATAATTTAGTAAGAAAGGTAACATGAATACGGAAACTAAATATAATAGAAAAATACTTTAAAATAGAAAGAATTTTATATAAGGCTATATAACGATTATAATAATAATAACTATAGAATATTAAAGTAGTATGAATCTAAAAATAAGCCTTAGACACTACTAAAGCTTAAATACCTTAGAAATATCAAGAATTTGCATATTTATTTAATAAGAATAAGAAAAATACACTTTTAAAGTATTAACCTTAAAACTATAAAATACTAGTTAAGAATAAAAAAGAGCTTAAACTAGAACTAATATATCCTCTATTATAAGTACAGTAGGAAGAATTAAAGTAGTATATTAAAAAATGTCTTAAGAAGAGATATATATAACTAAGTAAAAGCCTAATAGCTTTACTAATATTATTTATACTTAAGAAAAATAGAAAGCTATAATTGTGTATGGATTTCAGATAACTAAATTAAGCTATAACTAAGAATTAATACTTATTACTATTAATTTAAGAGCTAATAAATAGACTCTAAAGAGTTTAATAATTTAGTCTATTTAATATCTACAAGGAATACTACAGAATTTAAATTAAAAAGAGATTTAAATAGTTAATAGTATTTAAAATAAGATATAAACTCTTTAAGTACTATATTATGCTATTTAAATTAATAAACGTGCTAGTAACTTTTTAGGTGGTTATTAATTATATACTTTATAAATACTTAAATATATTTATAATAGCATACTTAGATAATATGCTAGTATATATAAATAAAATACTTAAAAAGCATAAAATCTATATTAAGAAGGTTTTAAAAAAGCTTTAAGAATATAACCTTTTTTTTTAGCTAGAAAAATGTAAATTCCACGTCACGGAGATAAAATTCCTAGGATTTATTATTTTAAGAGAAGAAATCTTAGTAGATTTAAAAAAGTTAGTAGAAATACACTACTAGCTAATACTAATAATAGTAAAAGAAATATAGTTTTTCTTAAGATTTGCGAATTTCTATAGAAAGTTTATAAAAGGGTATTTAAAAATCACGACTCCTTTAACAGAGTTAACTAAAAAAGATAATAGATTTAATTAGAAATAAGAATAATAGTAAGTGTTTATAAAACTTAAAAATAAGTTTACTTAGGCACCTATATTAAAATGTTCAACCTAGAATTACTAATTATACTAGAAATAAATATATTTAATTATGTGATAGAAACAGTCTGTAGTTAATAGTATAGTAATAAATATTTTTATTTTATAAACTATTTATTAAAGAAACTTATAAGAGCTAAGTTAAATTATAATATTTATAATAAAAAGCTATTAGTAGTAGTAGTAGTAGTATTTAAAAAATAGTAAATTTACCTTAAAAAAGCTAAGTATTAAATAGAAGTTCTTTTAGACTATAAGAACTTAATAAGCTTTATTATTATAAAGAAGCTAAACTAAAAATAGATACACTAATTAGAAATACTAGCTATCTATAATTTTAAGATATTTTACTAAAAAGGAATAGAAAACAGAGTAGTAAACATACTTAGCTAGAAACTAAACTATATAAAATAATATAAACTAATACTAAGTATAGTATTGTTAATAGGATTAAATAAATCTATAAGTTATAATTAACTAAGAATTATAATAGTCACTAGAGTTAAGAATTACTAGATAATAAGAATTTAGAATTTTAAATAATAAAACTTTTAGAACCTAGAATTAGAACTTACATACGTAAATAGACTTATCTATATACTAGAGAAACTATATAAGGAATTAATTACAAAGAATTACAAAGCTATTATATACGAATATTAAGAAATAAAAAAACTATAAAGTGAATCTTCAGGAATTTCTATATTAAAAGGTTAAAATAAAAAGTAAAAGAAGTAATTAAAGCTTACCTAAAATATAAGAAAAACAAACTAGTATAATATAAGCTTTATAAACTTTTATAACTACTAAAAGTACTAAAATAAGTATAGTAGTTAGTTTTAATAGACTTTATTATAAAATTACTATTATTTAAAGAACTAGAAACAGATAGGGAATATAACGTAATACTTATTATTATAAATAAATTAACTAAGTATATATATTTTAATCTAATGGTTATGAATTTATCAGCTAAAAAACTAGTATATAATATATTAAAAATAGTAGTCTTAAGATACAAATTACCTAAAAAGTTTATTACTAATAAAAATACGTTGTTTATATTGTACTTTTAAAAAATTTTATTGGCTAGATTAGAGTTAAAAAATAAGCTCTTAATAAGCTTTTATTTTTAAATAAATAGGTAAATAAAGTATATAAATTAGACTCTAGAATAATACTTAAGAATATACGTTAATTACTTTAAAGAAAATTAGGTTAAGTTATTACTTTTAGTATAATTTACTTATAATAGTATAAAATCATTTATAACTAATATATTACTATTTTATATTAATTATAAATATAAGCCGTTAGCTTATAGAGAACTATGTAATTTAAAAAGTAAATTATTTTAAGCCTAAAATTATCAGGGGGCGGCAGAGTATAGGTAAGGTTAATAACTATAATAATAATATATAGTATAAAGTAGATTACAAGACGTAGCTTACGGAGCTACGTATAGAGACTATAAATAGAATATATATAAGATTTTAAAAATAAGAAGGCCTGTATAGCCTATATAGAGGCTTTATATAATACTTAATTTAAATAAGCTTAAAAGTAATAGTTTTTATAAAACCGCACTATAATAGTACTTTTTTTCTTACAGCTATAGTCTCTATAGTTACCTTAAAAACTAGGCTTCTTAAAGTACTACTAGTAGAATACTTAAATTATATCTATAGTATTCTCTATTTAACAGGTAAGGGTCTTAGTTAACTTATTATATCTAATTTATTTAACTATATACTTTAGTTATAGGGTGCTATTACGGCTACGGTGGTTTTAATAAAAGTTAATAATCTCTTTAATAAACTACTCCTACTTACTATTAATCTCTATTAACAGAGAGGGTAATATCTGCTAGTAGGATAATAAGTTAATTACTATAAAATAAAATAAGCTAACATAAAACACATTATAATAATAGAATCTATTTAGTAGTTTAAAATAATAGGCGTATAATAATACAGCCTCTATAACTTAAAATAGGCCTAGATTCTTTTAATCTAGTTTCTTTATAGGGTGTAGAGTCTTAATATTTTGGACATCTAGCTATACAAAATCTCCTATACAGAATAGGTAGGCAGGACGGTGGTGTATATTTATCTAGTCTTTATAATAAACTTATATAATTAATAGTTTAGTATATAGATAGTCTGTAATCTCTTATATTTTAGTTATAAGCTTTTTAGAGTCTTAGCCTTATATAGAGTGGGTAGTAGCTAATAGTTTAAATCTAACTCTTAAGTAAAAGCCGTAATTCATAAAGAACAGAAAGATAGTAGTGTTTTTTAAGTGAATAGAGTTTAAAATAAACTTACTTAATAGTAGTTATTTAAACTAGTTATTCTATAAGTAGCTAATATATAACTATAGGTACTATTTAAGAACTATATTAGTTTATTTTAACTAGCTATTAGTCTTAAGATAATACGTAGTTAATAGTAGGGTTATAATCTTTAGCTAATAATTTAGGTACTTCCAGAATTTAGAGATAAACTAGAGTCTATAGTTAGAAAAAATAGTACTTAGTAAGCTATAGAGCTTCTATATATATATTAGGAATAAATAAGTAGTATCTTTAGTATTATAGCATATTTAACAGAAAATTAGGTACTTTATTTTTATTAAATAATAGGTTATAGTTATTACAGCATTATAACAGCTGCTTAGTAGTAAATAGATAATAAAGTCTATAGATATATCCTTCCAGACACGGTCTAAAATAGGTAGTAGTTTTAAAACTTCTTAACAGGCTTCTCTTAATAGAATAGTATAGTAGTAAATATAATAGTTATAAAGCTAGTAGATAACAAAGTCATATATACAGAGTTAGTAGTATTTATAGAATAATAGTTTATATATTTTATTACAGCCTATATAGCTAGTAATAGGGCTCTTATAGTAGAAATAAAGTAGTTCAGCTTTTAGCTTATCTATATTAGGTATATAGAGTCTTTCTTTATATTATAAATATCCATCTATCTTAATATACTTAGCTAGTGTTAGGTATTTATTCTTATAGTTTCTATTCTATAAGTTAATTAGTATAGAGTTAATTACAGAATTAGTATAGTAGCCTTTTTAGAATAGAGTCTAAATCCTTAGCGGTAGCAGGTTTTTAATTTATTTAAATTCTAAAATAATAATAAGTCTAGTAGTAGTAATAGTAAAAGTAAAAATAAAAATAAATTTAATAAGTAATAATAGTTTAGCAGCGCGTTAGTAGAGCTAGTTATAAATTATTATAATAATTCTACAAACAAAAGTCTTTAATAGGTTAAAGAAATAAATTAATTTTTTCTTATAATTAGTTATAGCAGGTAAGGCAGTAGCTGGGAGTAATTTTAGATTTTCTTATTTTAAAATAGTCTGGCTTTAATAGTAGAGCTTTTTATTCTTCTTTTATAGTAAATTAGTTAATTTTCTAGTTAAAGAGTCTAGCTTTACGCCTTACTTTCTAGGATAATATATAATCTTAAAGTTAAAGTAAAATAGAAATTCAGACTAGCGGGCTTAGTAGTAGTTTAGTAACTTTATTATTATAAAATACTCTAAATTATAATAGTTTATAATTACTATAATTAGTAAGGTGTATCCCTTAAGTTCTAATTACTATTCTTTAAAGTAGTAAATAATTACTAGTAGTTTCTTATTATAGATCTCATAATTACACTCTATTATTAAGTGCTTTTTTAAGAAGAATATAACGGGCTATAAAATACTATTATCTCTATATTATAATAGTATTCTTATAGAGTTGTAGTTAGAGGTGTTTATTTTAATAATAACTTCTTTTCTCTAGTCAAATAGCGCTAGAACAGGTGCTATAGTAAATACTATTTTTAGTCTCTAAAAAGCTTTTTTATAATTATTATCTTAATTAAATAGTATATTCTTCCGCATTAGGCAGACTAGTAGAGTAGTAATATAAAAAAATTCTTATATAAAATAGTAGTAGAAGTTTACGAAGCTAATAAATATCTATATATTTATAATATAAGTTAGTATTACCTAGCTAGCTATTATTTTAATTTTTTTTAGGTCCATACATATACCATTACGGCCTATAATTAGGTTTAGAAATTAGATTTTAGTTATAAAGAACTTATACTTTTCCGCTTTTGCGTATAGGCCTGCCTCTTATAGGCTTTTTAATATTAAATAAAAATATTCTTCATATTCAGTACAGATATAACTATAGACTAAAATATTATCTATATAAATAGTATAAAAGCAGTTTAGGTGTTCTTATAAAATATTATTTATATACTACTAGAAGATTATAAGGGCATTTATTAACTTAAATAGTATTACTAGTGTCTTATATAAATTAAAATAAGTCTAGAATACTATAAGCTACTTTTAGCTAGTCTTAATACAGAAGTTATTAAAAGCCTATAAGATATTAATCTTAGAAAAGTATTATATCCCCTTTAAATTATTTAGTAGTTTCTTAGTTAGCGGTAGTGGATAATAGTTTTTTACTATAATCTTATTTAGTATATAATAGTTAACACAGAATCAGAGTCCTCTATCTACTTTTTTTATAAATAGGACTAGAAATATAATTAGAGAGCTACTAGAGCAGATAAATTCTTTTTAAAGATTTTTATTAAGCCATTTCTAGAGCACTTATAGCTTTATATAGGATATTAAATATAGATAGCTAAAGAGTAAGGTTTTTCCTTCTATTAGCTAAATATTATAATTATATAAATAATATAGCAGTAAGTTTTCAGCTTCTTTTAGTAAAAAAAACTAATAGAACTAGAATAGAAATTTCCGGGTATTAGGTAGGAGCTTCTTTTATAGGTTTATACTCTTAGTTATACTAAAAGCTTACTTAATATTCTTTATAAAGATAGTAAATAAGTAGTAGCTGCTATAACAAGCGTATATAGTATAGGCTTTTAAGAATATAAAATAGATATTTAGCTTCCTACAGTCCTCCTAGTTATAGCAGGATTTAGAGATTAATTTCTATAGAATAAAAATAACCTTATAAGTCTATACTAGGGTAAATAGAATTCTGTAATAGTTACAGTAAAATAAGCTATTAAATATAAGAATATTTATAGTCTAATTAATTTAAGAGTTATAGTACTATAGCTAGTACACTTTTAGTATAATAAAATACGACCCTAAGATAGTCGTAAATAGATAAATTATTTTAGTATAGTTATTAATATAGAGCCTTGTAGTAATATATAAGGTAATAAGTTTACTATAGAACTTAGTTTTATTTATAATATAAAAATAGAATAGTCTCTTTAGCTGTTCTAGCTAAAAGCTTATAGAAATAATCTAATCTTAGTTAACAAAGTCTCCTTTAGCTTTACTATTAATAAGGCTATAGATAATAACAATATAGCTAGTAAGCTATATTAGATATCTAGTAATAATAAGAGTTAATTTAGTAGATAGTATAAAAACATAAGACTATAAATTAAGCTCTTTTTTAATTAATATCTTATAAATAGTAATGGCGGAGATCTTATAGGAGTATAGTTCTAAAGCTAAAGTATAACTTAACTATAGCTTAAGACTTTTACTAGGCTATATAATAAAGAATATAATAAAATATAAGAGTAAATAAAGAGGTAAATAGGAGATAAAAATAGTAAACTAGATAACATATAAATAAAAATACTTTAGAACTGGCAGGTATTAGAATAGGGGTAGTAGGTAATAAAATAGCTTTTTAAGCTATAGTAATAGCACTTATAGCGTTCTTACAGCCTTAGCTTAAAGAATTTAGTTAATAGTAATAGCTTAGATTTATAAATTTAATAATAGGGACAGCAGGGACAGCTGTTAATAGAAAAATAATATACTTCTAAGTTATAAACTAAAGGTTATAGGTCTTATAGCTATTTATAGAAGTAACTAAGTTATAATAATAGTAGTAATTCTTAAGGTCTTATAAATAATAAGCTAGCGAATAATACTAGTAGTTTAATAGTAAATTATAAAGTAGTATATTCTATAATTTCTTAGAGACAGCATTCTTTAGGAGGGTTAGCAGGAAGTTTTTAGATAAGCTAAATTTAAAAACTAACTATTAAAATTCCGCTAAAAAAGCACTAAATTCTTAGTTCTTCTAGTAGAGTTTAAATAGATTTTATTAGATATTATAGGCTTAATTTAGGTCTCTATAAGCTTACTCTAGAATTTCTAGTATTATAAAATAGTCTAGTAAATAGCAGATACTATTAGTAATATATAAAAGAACTTATATAGCATATCTTTAAGTCATTTATTTACATAGGCTATACAGGATTTAGTAGTAAAAAAACAGTCTTAATTTATAATTATCTTTATATAAATTTATACTATAAAGTATTTAAGGTTATTTTAGTTACTACTAAACCTATTAGGGTCAGGTAAACATTCAGAAAAAGTATAAATCAGAAACAGAATAAGAGTAAACAGAGATAGGATAGTTATAAATAGTTTAGTTTTAATTAAAAAAGTAATAAGGATAGGGATAGAGATAAAAATAAAGATAATAAAAATAGTAAAAATAGTAGAGGCAGTAGATATTAGGCTTCTAAACTATAACTATACACGTAGGTCTGTAATCTACTTTTAAGCTTTTTATAACTCTTTTTTTTAATAGCTATAAACTTTCTTAAGTATTATAATTTACTTATAAAGGTCTACTATCTCTGCTATAGTAATAATAAGTTACTATAATTAGCCTTTATAGATATTATAAAGGACTATAATATAGTCTAGCTATTCTTATAGTTATTTCTATATAAATTATAGGAATTTATCTTTATTTTACAGGACTAGTAGAGGTTACGGAGCTAATATATAAAAATAAAGCTACATAATATTAAAAGACAGCAGAGTATAAGTAAGGTTAGTAACTATAATAATAATATATAATATAAAGTAAATTATAAAACGTAGCTTACAGAGCTACGTACAGAGGCTATAAATAGAATATATATAAAATTCTAGAGATAAGAAGACCCGCATAGCCTATACAGAGACTTTATATAGTACTTAATTTAAATAAGCTTAGAGATAATAGTTCCCATAAAATCACACTATAACAAAAATAAAACTAAATAGCTATAAAACTTATATAATAATTTTAGTAAAATTATTATTTTAGAAAACTTACAAACTATAAAGAGTGCTAATAAGTTAAAAGTTAAAAAATTAATTTTTAAGAAAGAAAATAAAGTTTTCCTGCTATATAAAAATTTAAAAACTAAATAACTAAGTAAAAAACTAGATTACGTTTAAATTAAACTATTTGAAATTAGTAAGGTTATTAGACTAGTTAATTATAAACTAAAATTACTATAAAATATAAGAATTTATTTAGTAGTTTATATATTACTACTTAAATTAATATTACTAAATATATTAATAGTAACGGATATAAACATAAAGCTATACTAGTTAGAGTATAAAATTAAAAAAATTTAAGAGCTATAATAATTTAAACGTTAGTAGAAATACCTAGTTAAATAAAAAAACTATAGACTAAAGAAAAATACCTAGAAACCTATTAAAACTTAAAGTAATATTTTAGAATAATTAACTAGTATTACTTAGAGAATTTAGTAATATTAGATTCTAAAAAAAAGCCTATACAGTCTTCTAGTTAAAGGAGATATTTAGAGAAGAATTAAAAAAAACAGTAGATAAGAATATTATAAGTTAATAGTTTAGAAATCTTTTATTTTTTTTCTTTTTTAGATTTTATATCTTCTTAATTAAGGTAAGTTTATGAATAAATAGTTTATATTTATAACTATTAACTAGAGCAAGCTACTTATATAATTATTATTAATAAAATCAAGTTTTTAGCTTAAAGTCCTAAGTATACTCTAGCTACTTTTAAAGTTATTACTTCTTAATAAAAGATTTATTAAACTCCTAAATAAAGACTATTAGATTATATTTTTAAGAATATTTAATACATTTAGAGCAACAGCTAAATAAGAGATTTATAAAATAATAAAAATCTTTTTTCTTACATAGACTACACAGAGTTAGCATGAAATAGTTATAATTTTAAATTAATTTCATAAAATAGTAATTATAAATAGTTAGGAACTTAACCTTAAGTATTATTAGAGATAAAGAGAAAAAGAAATTCTAAAAATATTTATAACGTCTCTAAAGGAACAGGCTTTTCTTATACTTAAAGTTTAAAATAAAAAGAACTTTTAAGTTAAAAATCTAAAAAAAGAGTAAGTATTATAGTTAATAATAAATAAAGATTTATTATAGGTAATAATTACAAATAGAAGGTGGTAAGTTAACTAAAAGAGAATTACTAGCTATTAATAAAAAAGTATATATAGGAACTTAATATTAAATAGAAAATAAAACAAACGCTCTAAAAGGAAAAGCAAAAAGCAAAGCTTCTAGCTAATATTATTAAAATAATTAATAAAACTAATAGTAAAGAAAATACGTAATGTTTCACGTACAGAGTTATAAATATAATATAAATAATTAAAACTAATAGAAACTAAGTAGTTATAACAGACTTAAGTAGTAAGTAAATTATAAGTAGAGAATTTACTATATAAAAGTCATTTTCTTTAGCTTTTAGATAGTTTTCTTTTTTATACTTATCTTTCATTCTTAAAGCAACTCTCTAGAATTTGTTTTATAATAAATTAGTTAAACTATACCTTACTACATTTTTATATTATTAGAATATTGTGTTAGTAAGTTATTATATAACTTTATATTATTACTAAAATCTTAACACAAATTACACACATACTTACTATATTAAAGAAATCTATATATTGTTTTTATAGTATAGTAATAAAGGCTACGTATATTTACTATATATAATAACTTTAAGTATATAAAAGCTGTAGAAAAACTCTCTAGTAAACTCTTTTCTAAAACTCTCTAGGCAATAGAAAGTATTAGGGTTTAAATTTAAATTATAATAGTTTTCTAACTAAAGAAATAATATTACTTTTAAAGTAATATAGGTATTTATAAATTTTTAGTTTAAAGACTAGTACTAAAAGTAAAAGTTTCTAAACAAGCTATAAATATAAAATAAAAAAAGATGTTAGTAAAAAAGTACTATATAAAATTTAATAAAAAGCTGCTACTAGTAAAAAGTAATTAGCTAAATAAAAATATAAAAAAAAGTATATATACTTAGAAATTAAATAGAAAGTTCTAAAAGCATATTATAGTTTTTTTAATAATATTAAGCTTTAAAAAATATACTTAGAAAGTAATTTATATTAGTAATAACTTTATATAAATTATATTAAGTAACTATAAAACTACTATGGCTATTTATATAATGCTATTTATACTAATATCTAAACTAATAAACTAAAAAGTAATATCTATATATATAAAAGTAGTAAAGCTATAAAACAACTAATTTAGAATACTTTAAATAAGTTAAAAGAAATTTAAATAATACTATAAGTAAGGCTTTTATTATTAATATAGTTTTTATAGCTATATAAAAAGTAAGTATAAATATATAAAAGTAAATTAGTTACGCCTAGCTACTATAAAATTAGTAAAAACTAGATAAATAAACACTAATAAAAGAAATAAAGAAAAAAAAAAAGAAAAAAAAGTATTAGAAAAAGAATAGCCCTTACTTATTATTATAAGTAAGAGTTTTTAGCTAAAATAAGTAAAATAGTATTACTAAAAATAATAATAGAAGTTTTAAAATGTACACATAAATATAAATTCTATTACTATATACTTATTAATTAACTAAATAAATCTTATAACGTTTTTTATAAGCAAGTGGGCTATATAAGTAAGTAGACTATATAGGTAAGTGGGCTATATAAGCGAGTAGACCACTTTTACTAAGAATTACCTTTTCTTTAATAACCTTACTAAAATTTAATATTATTTAACAAAATTTTAAAATTAGCTTTTTAGATATTATATGCAACTAGTATTAAATTTGCATTGTAGTATTATTACGTAATTATAAGTTATTAAGCTTAGAATTAGCTTTTAAAAATTTAGTTTTTAGCTATTAATATTTTAATAACTATTAAATAAGAAACTATAAAAGTTGAGTTTAAGCTATTTTATGTATAATCTAAACTATATTATGCTTTTATAGTAATAGAATAAGTAGGTTTTTAAGAACCCTAGATAAGGAGAAGTTTTAGCCTCTACTTTTTAATATCTTAAAAACTACTAATACTATAGCTTTAAAATTTCAATATATTATAAATTTAGGCTTTAATACCTTATATTTACGTTTTTATAATTTATTATGAAGTAATATTATAAATATAAATAGCTAAAAATTAATTTAAACTAAAGTATATTCTATGCCTAATAACTTATAATTACGTACGTCTATTATAATGAAAATTTAATATTAGTTGTATTTAACATCTAAAAAGCTAATTTTAAAATTTTATTAAATAATATTAAGTTTTCGTAAAGTTATTAAAGATAAGGTAATTCTTGGTAAAAGTAGCCTACTTACTTATATAGCCCACTTACTTATATAGCTCACTCGCTTATAAAAAACGTTATATATAATATTTAATACTAAGTATTTATATTATAATTTTATAAGATTTACTTTTAATACTAAAGTTTATTTAGTATGTATTAATATAACTTTATAAGAAATTATTAGAATACATAAAAAACTTAAAAAAGTTATTTATATTATATAAATTAACCTTAATATTAAAGGATATACTAAATAAGCCTATATATATATTATTAATAATATACTTAAGTTTAAATTTATTTTAAGTAGGCTTTAAATAAACTAAAATAATGTTATAATTATACTAGCAAAAAAATCTTTTTATATTCATACTTTAAGAATAAGAGTTTATAGTAAGAAAAAAAAAGAGTTATACTAGTAAAAACTAATAAAAGTTAGTACAGCTACTTTTTTAATATAAGTAAATAAATTAAAAAAAAGTAATATATATATTTTTATAGTATTACTAGTAGATATTTAAAAAGCTTTAGTATTTAAACTAAAGCTAAATTCTAGAATACTACTTCCTAAGGTCTATTAAAAGTACTTAAAACTATTTTTAGAAAAAAAAGTAAATAAGCTTTTATTATTTTAAGAACCTAGAATAAACTATTATATTAAACTTAAAAAAATTAATGAAAAGGATTTTAAGATTTTTTAAAAACTATTATATAATATATTAAGAAAGAAACTACTAGTACTATAAAAAAGTTAATACTATTACTAAAAAAAAGCTTTATTTATATAAGTAACTTATTAGCTATAATTTTAGTACTATTTATATATAAGCTTATTAAAAGTTTCTACTTTTATATTAACTACTACGTGCTTAATAAAAATTTTAAAATAAATAAATAATTTTTCTTTTTAATTTACAAAACAATTAATTGAATTAGTAAAATAAAATAGTATACTAAGCTTAATATTTTAGTAACCTTTTATAAAATTTATATTATAAAAAAAATTTGTTAATAGCTTTTTGTATAAAATTTACACTTTTTAAATAGCTAGTTATACTTTTTAAATTAGTAAAAGCTTTTAGTATGTTTTAATAATATATAAACTAAACTCTATAAAAGTATTTTAATAAGTTTTATTTAGCTTTTTTTAATAATATGCTTATTTACTTTTTAGGCTTATAAAAAAAGTATTATTAGTATATTAACTTAATACTAAAAAAACTTACTACTATAAGTTTATATTTAAATATTAAAAAATGTAAATTTAAAACTAAAACACAAAATATCTAAAGTTTATTATTAAAGTAAAATAAGAAATTTAAATAAATTTAACTAAAATAAAAGTAATTACTAAGTAGTAGTTTCTAATAACTATAAAAAAATTTAAAAGCTTTTTTAAATTTACTAATTACTATTACTAGTGTATTAAGTTTTTTTTTTATAGAAATTATTACCTTATTTACAAAACTTATAGGTAATGTACTTTTTTAATAAACTAAAAAAAATCTTTATATTAAAACTAGTACCACAGTAAAGGAATTTGCTATATTAATTAAAAATAGAGTTTAATTAGTTTAAGAAAGTTTTATATAAAAAAAAGAAATCAGTAAACTTTATTTAAATATTTATTTAATTTATTTAATAACATTTATTTAACTTTTTTTAATAAAATAGTTTAATTAACTATTCTATTTTATTTATTTATATTAAGTAAAACTATAAAGTAATATAATTACCTACTCTACTTTACTATAGTACTAGTTTAATTTAATTCTAATTATAAGACTATTTTAAAAGCTAATTTTTTAGGCTATATAATTAGAAACATTCTTTTATAATATAGTAATAATAATATACTACACTTATATATATACTTTTTAAAAAGAATATACTTATAAAGTGTAATTACAAAATTTATAATAAAAAGCTTTTTATAATTATTTATTTCTTAAAAGCATAGAATGCTAAATTATAGTCTATTAAAAAGTTCCAAGTTATTACCAATTATAAGAACTCTAAATACTTTATAAGTCTTTAGAAATTAAGTTAAAAACATACGTGCTAGTAGTTATTTCTTAACTAATATAATATAAAGATTTAATATAAATTAAAGAAAAAAAAGTATAAGTTAATATACTATTAAAATACAAATAAAATTGTTTAAGTAAAGAAAATAATAAAAGACTAAAAAGCTATATAATTTAGCTATTAAAGCTAGTAGTTATAAGTTAAAAAAAAGAGTTTAAATTAAATAATAATAAATAACTAGTATAGGCTTTTTCTACCTAAATTAATTTTCTAATAACTATATAGAATAATATAACTAAAACCTAAAAGTCTTATAATAAGCTTAAATAAAAATAGCATAATATAGTACTAAGTAATAAAGTATATATAAGAGTAGTATAAGCTTTTTATAATTAGAAGTAAAAATTTTCTTTAGAGCTTAAAGTAAAAGTCTTACTAGCTAAGTATAGATTTAGTAAAAATAAAAATCTTTATTATTAAAATAAAAAGTAGGTATCTAACTTAAAGCTATTAAAAACATTAATTATTTACTAAATTTACTTATTATAGGTAATGGAATACTTAAAACAATAAGGTACTTATTAAATATTAGCAAGAAATTACCTTTAACTAGAAATATTAAACTATATATAGTATTATATTTAAAACTATAACGTTTATAACTATATAAAGTTATAAAGAAATTATTAGTAAAAGCTGTTACACCTATTACCTATTCTTAATTATATTTAAAAAGAGATTTTAATGGATTTTATAACTAAATTACTAGAAAGTAATAGCTATATAGTTTTACTAGTAATTACTAATAAGTTAAGTAAAAACATAATTCTTTCCACTTTTTAAAATATAGATATTAAGATAATAACATAAGTTTTTATTTATAAAATTATTACTTATTAATAAATTTTTAATATTATAATATTAAATTATAGTAGTTAATTTATTAACAAGTTTTAAACTAAGCTTTATAAAACTCTAAAAATTAAAAGATAATTATTTATAGTATTTTATTTATAAATAAATAATTTAATAAAAAGAATAAATAGTATAGTTAAAGCCTACTTTTAAGTATTTATTATATAAAATTAAGTAAACTAGGTAAAACTTTATTTTATAGCTAAAATTATAATAAAAAGAAAAAATACTACTTTTATAAAAGTAAAGCTATTTTTTTAATATAAATACAACAGAAAACTACTATAAGTAAATATTAAAACTAAGTATAGTATAAAAACCTAGAGTTTAAGAGCTAGTATAAAAGTAATTATAAAAAAATAAAAAAAAATTAATTTAGTTTAAGTACCTATAGTTAAAGTAAAGTAAAAATAAAATTAATTAATTAATTAATACTAAAATAAAGCTTTATAACTATATATTAGAAATAAAGTATAATTAAAACTTAGAAGCTAACTTTCTACTAAATAAAAAAATAAAAAGCTAGACTAAAAAAATACTAAATATATTATAAAAAAATAATTAGCCTTGTAACAGTGCTGCTTAATTAGCTTACTATAAATTATATAATATTATAATTAGCTATACTAGTTATAATTTAGTATAAAGCTTAAAGTATAGCTAGCTTATATTTAAGCTATATACTACTTTATTTAAGAATAAGTCTTCTTTATATCTCTTCTCTTCTTATCTTAGTATAGCTAAAATAGAACTAACTTATTCTATTAACCTATATTTATACTATAATGCGTAAAGACCAAGCCTGTTATTATAAGCCTATATATTATAAAACTAAATATATATTTAAAACTAAACTTAAAGTTTTATATAAATAGATTATAACTAGCTAGTAATAATTTATTACTAAGTTAGTTAATAAATAATTTATAACTACTACTAATTTAAGTAAATAGTTATAAATAGTATAAAGTATAAAATATAGTTACTAAAGTATAAACTAAATAAGAAAAAAGCTATTAATTATTGTAATGGGCTAGAGCTTAGGATAGTTGACTAAGACAATTATCTCAGCTTTAACTCCGTGCGTAACCACGTGACCTTAGTGACTTGGTAGGGGTAGCTATTAAGTCTCTATAGCGTACGTAGTTAACTCTTTATTAAATCCACTCTATTACACCCAATTGCCATTATTGGCCTGGATTCTTACATTTGGATTTGATTAACCCCATTTCTCGCAAGAGGCCGAGAGGCCTCCGGTAGTACAATCGACTTTGTGGAAGAGCGAGAGGCTCTCCAGCATTTGGGAAAACCATCTAGCGGTACAGCGAGCATCAATAGACGTTAATGACCACTCAGTACCTGCACTAATGGCCTGAGCGACGAACCTGCTTGATGTAGGATACAATAACGAACAGATCGGCCGCGAACTACGCCGGTTGCTTGTTTCACAAGGGTTGGAAGTCCCAGCTGTTGAAACAGTAATAAGCTAAGTAGAGGTTGAACTCAACAACTACCCTGCTTGGCGCGATAAAGGGAAAGTTCTATTCCTAGCAAATGGAGCCAGCAACAGCACCTCACTCGGGGAGATTATGAACGTGTTATGAGTAATGTCTAAGAGGCTGACTGCACTAGAAGGTCGCGATTCCTCATTAAGGCTACCTTTATGGGTCCTAGTGATAACACCAGCAACTCCCTTCATGCCAACGCCACAACCAGCAATCGAACTAGTAGTCAAACCATTTAATTTCCCTGAACTCCCTATGTTTGATGGCACACGGTCTCTTTACCCTACGTTTAAGTATTAAGCTAAGGCCAAGTTACGATTTGACGGATACCGTATGGGCGGTGAGGAAGGACAGATGGACTATCTCTTTCAGCGTTTAAAGAGATAAGCAGCACAAACTGTCCTCTCATGGCTCTCTAATCAAAGAAATAATGCCACCCTTAAAGCAATATAGGCGTTTATAGACTCCTAGTTTAAAGACTAGTACTAAAGGCAAAAGTCTCTAGACAAGCTGCAAAGCATGAAACAGAAGAAGAAGTCGGCAAGAGAATACCACATGGAGTTTAATAAGGAGCTGCTGCTAGTAGGAAGCGATCAGCTAAATAAAGACATAAAGAAAAGTATGTTTACTTAGGGATTAAACGGAGAGCTCTAGAAGCACATTACAGCCCTTTTAGTAACACTAAGCTTTAAAGAGTATACTTAGGAAGTAATTCATGTTAATAATAACCTTATACAAATTATATTAAGTAACTATAGGACTACCATGGCTATTTATATAACGCTATCTATACTAATACTTAAATTAATAGATTAGAAAGTAATACCCACGCATGTAGGGGCAGTAAAGCTATAGGATAATTAATCTAAAATACTTTAAATAAGCTAAAAGGAATTTAACTAATGCTATAAGTAAGGCCTTTATTATTAATATAGTTCTCCTAGCTATATAAAAAATGAGTATAAATATATAAGAGTAAATTAGTTACGCCTAGCTATTATAATATTAACAAAAACTAAATAAATAAATACTAATAAAAAAGATAAAGAAGACGGAGATAAAGGAGAAAAAAAAGAAGTATTAGGGAAAAAATAGCTCTTACTTATAGTCATAAACAAAAGCCCCTAGCCGAAATAGGTAAGATAATATTATAAAAAAAATAGCGGAAGTTCTGAAATATATACATAAATATAGACTTTATTATTATATACTTATTAATCAACCAGACGAATATCACATATATAATAATTAATACCGGGTATTTATACTATAGTTTTATAAGCTTTATTTTTACTACTAAAGCCTATTTAGCACGTATTAATATAGCTTTATAGGAGATTATTAGAGTACATAAAAAACCTAGAAAGATTACCTAGGTTATATAAATTAATCTTAATATTAAAGAATATATTAAATAAGCCTATATATATGTTATTAATAACGCGCTTAAGTTTAATCTTATTTTAGGTAGACCCTAAATAAATTAAAATAATATCATAATTACGCCAGCAAAGAAATTATTCTATATTTATACTTTAAGAATAAAAGTTTATAGTAAAAAAAAGAAGAAACTATATTAGCAGAAGCTAATAGAGATTAGCGTAGCTACTTTTTCAATATAGATAAATAAATTAAAAAGAATAAATAAGATATACATCTTTATAGTATTACTAGCAGATATTTAAAAGGCTTTAGTGTTTAAACTAAAGCTAGATTCTAGAACACTATTTTCTAAAGCCTATTAGAAGTACCTAAAGCTATTTTTAGAGAAGAAAGTAGATAAACTCCCATCACTATAAGGTCATAAAATAAACTATTATATTAAACTTAAAAAGATTAATAAGAAGGACCCTAAGGTCCTATGAGGACTGTTATATAATATATTAAAAAAGAAACTACTAGTACTATAAAAAGAGTTAATACTGTTATTAGAGAAGGGCTTTATCTACGTAAGTAACTCTCTAGCTATAGTTTTAGTATTATTTATATATAAGTTTAGTAAAGGTCTTTACTTTTACGTTAACTACTATACGCTTAATAAGATTTCTAAAAAGAATAAATACTCTCTTTCTCTAATCTATAAAACGCTTAGCTAGATTAGTAAGATAAGATAATATACTAAGCTCAACATTTTAATAGCCTTTTATAAGATTTATATTATAGAAGGAGATAAATAGCTAACGGCCTTTTATATAAAATTTAGACTCTTTAAATAGCTAGTTACACCTTTTAGACTAGTAAAAGCCTTTAATATGTTTTAGTAGTATATAAACTAAACTCTATAGAAGTATCTTAATAAGTTTTATTTAGCTTTTTTTAATAACATATTTATTTACTCTTTAGGCTTACTAGAAGAGCATTACTGGTAAATTAATTTAATACTAGAGAAACTTAGCATCATAGGTTTATATCTAGATATTAAGAAATACAAATTCAAAACTAAGAGCACGAAATATCTAGGGTTTATTATTAAAATAGAGTAAGAAATTTAAATAGATCCCGCTAAAATAAAAGCAATTACTAAGTAGTAGCCTCTAATAACTATAAAAAAAATCAGAAGCTTTTTTAAATTTGTTAATTTCTATTATTAGTTTATTAAGTCTTTTTTAGAAATCGCCGCCCTATTTATAAGACTTATAAGTAACGTGCTGTTTTAATAGACTAATAAAAAATAAATAATATTTAATAAGCTAAAAGAGATCTTTATATTAGGACTAGTACTAGCCTAATTTAATTCTAACTATAAAACTGTTTTAGAAGCTAACTCTTTAGATCACATAACTAGAGAAGTTCTTTTATAATACGGCGACAATAATATACTATATTTATATATATACTTTTTAAAAAAAAACATACCTATAAAGTATAATTACAAAATATATAATAAAGAACTCCTTGTAATTATTTATTGTTTAGAGGCATAGGATGCTAAATTATAGTCTATTAAAAAATTCTAGGTTATTACTAATTACAAAAACCTTAAGTACTTTATAAGGCTTTAAAAATTAAGTAAAAGATATACACACTAGCAGTTATTCCTTAGCTAATATAATATAAAGATTTAATATAAGCTAAAGAAAGAAAATATATAAGCTAACACATTATTAAGACGCAAATAAAATTATCTGAGTAGAGAAAATAATAAAAAACTAAAGAGCTATATTATTCAGCTACTAAAGCTAGTAATTATATATCAGAAAAAAGAGCTTAAATTAAATAATAATAAGCAAGTAATATAGGCTTTTTTTACTTAAATTAGTCTTTTAATAATTACAGGAAATAGCATAACTAAAGTCTAGAAGTCTTATACCTAAGAGTCTTGTAATAAGTTTAAATAAAGATAATATAATATAGCACTAGATAATAAAGTATACATAAGAGTAGTATAAGCTTTTTATAATTAGAAATAGAGATTTCTTCTAAAGCTTAAACTAAAAGTTTTACTAGCTAAGTGCACAATTAACAAAGATAAGACCCTTTATTATTAGAATAGAAAGTAAGTGCCTAACTTAGAGCTATTAAGGATATTAATTATCTACTAGATTTATTTATTATAAATAATAGGACACCTAGGACAGCAGAGTATTTATTTAATATTAATAAGAGATTACTTTTAGCTAGAGATATCAAACCACGTATAGTATTATATTTAAAACTATAATATCTATAGCTATATAAAGCTATAGAGAGATTATTAGCAAGGGCTGTTATATCTATTACCTATTTCTAATTATATTTAAAAGAAAATCTTAATAGATTTTGTAACTAAATTACTAGAAAGTAATAGCTATACGGTTTTACTAGTAATTACTAATAGACTAAGCAAGAATATAACTCTCTACTCTTTTCTAAATATAGATATTAAGATAGTAATATGGGCTTTTATCTGTAAGATTATTACTTACTATTAAATTTCTAACGCTATAGTATCTAATTATAGCAGCTAATTTATTAGTAAGTTTTAAACTAAGCTTTATAAAATCCTATGAATTAAAAGACAATTATTAATAGCATTTTATCTATAAATAAATAGTTTAATAGAAAGAATAAATAGCATAGTTAAGGCTTATTTTTAAGTATTTATTATATAAGACTAAGTAAACTAGGTAAAGCTCTATCTAATAGCTAAAATTATAGTAAAAGGAAAAGACACTATTTTAATAGAAATAAGCCCGTTCTTTTTCTAGCACGGATATAATATAGAACTGTTATAAGTAGATATTAAAACTAGGCGTAATATAACAGCTTAAGACCTAAAAGCTAGCACTAGAGAAATTATAAAAAAGCTAAAGAAATATGTTAATTTAGCACAGGTAATTATAGCTAAAGTATAGTAAAAAAAAAAAAAATAGGTAAACTAATATCAGAATAAAGCCCTATAACTATGTGTTAAAGATAAGGTATAGCTAAAGCTTAGTAACCAACTCTCTACTAAATAAGAAAATAAGAAGCTAGACTAGAAGAATGTTAAATATACTATAGAAAATATAATTAGTTTACACGCTATAAAGCTAAATATACCTCTAAAGCTAAACCTAACGTTTTATATAGATAGACTATAGCTAGTAAGTAATAACCTATTACCAAGCTAGCTTATAAACAACTCTTAGCTATTATTAATCTAAATAGATGACTATAAAGAGCACGTAGTGCAGGATATTATTACTAAGATATAAATAAAATAAAAGTAAAGCTACTAGCTATAATATAAAGTAAAGTAAAAAGGCTATACGTTAATAACTATAGAGCTAGTAAGCTAGCTAGAAGATATAATAGTATTAGATTATTAAAAAGAGTATATAGCGTCTCTATAAAAAGACAGATATAAACTCCTACTAGTAAACTACTAATAAGAGCTTTAGAAGAAGCTATAGTAAATAGAACCTAAGATAAGTCTATAAAAGTCTTTGGGTAAACGGTTCACCAAAGAGCCCCTATCTAGTCTATAAAAAGAAAGGTAATATAATAGACTAGAGCTTAGAATAATTAATTAAAATAGTTATCTTAGCTTTAACTCTATATATAATCACGTAACCTTAGTGATTTAATAGGGGTAGCTATTAAGTCTTTATAATATATATAATTAACTTTTTATTAAATTTATTCTATTACACCTAATTACCATCATTGGCCTGGATCTTTATAATTATTGTATAAAGTAAAGTAAAAAAGCTATATGCTAATAACTATAAAGTTAATAAGTTAACTAAAAAATATAATAGTATTAAATTATTAGAAAGAATATATAGTACTTTTATAAAAAAGTAAAAATAAGCTTTTACTAGTAAATTACTAATAAGAGTTTTAAAAAAAACTGTAGTAAATAAACTTAATATTATTCTAAAAAGCTTTTTTAAAAAATAGTTTACTAAATACTTTTTACTAGATTTATTACAAATATAAAACTTAAAAGTAAAAAACTATTTTTTTATTTTATTTTAAAGTTCTACTAAGCGTTAAGTTTGTATACTATTTTTTAAACTAGCTATTATAAAATATACTACTATAAACTATATACTAAAAAGAAATTACTTTTCTACTATTTTTTATATTTCTAAATTACTAAAAGTGTGTAATTAAAAAGAGAAGTAATATAATAAATTAAAGCTTAAAATAGTTAACTAAAATAATTATTTTAGTCTTAACTTTATAGATAAGTATGTAACTTTAGTAACTTAGTAAAAATTAACTATTAAAGTTTTTATAGTATATATAGTTAACTTTTATTAAATTTACTTTATTTTTACTTAATTACTATTATTAGCTTAAATTCTTATAAATTATTCATTAAAAAAAATTTCTAAAGGTTTTATTTTTGTAAATTTATTAATATTTTTTAAAATATGCTTTTTTATTAATACTTTTAATAATTATATAATATTAAATTATAAGATATAATTTTTTTATTTATAAAATAAATATACTTTACTTAACTATACTACTATTTTCAAATAACTATAAAAGCCTTTATATTATATTACATTTATGATTTTAAACTTTTATTTAATAAAAAATTAGTTTTTTATTAATTAATACTACATGTAAATTTTTCAATATAATTTTTAAAAATAAAAAACTTTTTTTTATTATATAATTTAAATTTAATTACTTAATATTTAAAAAAAAAAATTAAAACTATAAAAATATTAACTATTTATTAAAAAAAAGTTTGATTTTAAGTATAAAATACTAAAAAAAGTATTAAATAGTTTATAAATATTACTATTTTTTAAAAAAAAAATTAATAAAATAAATTTTTATAGGTAAAATATTATATTAAAATTTACTTTAAAAAAGTATATTAAATTTAAATAAATCAAGGGTTTTACTTTATATAAAAAAAATTTAACTTTTTATTTACTTAAATTAATAGTAATAGTATATAATATATTTTTAATTTAATTATAAAAATAAGTTATAAAAAGTACATATTAATTAAATAAGTAAATAAATTTTACTTTTTTACAACTACTATTACTAGTTACAAAAGCTATTTAAGTAAAATTAACTTTAGTTTCTAGGTCTTTACTTATAATACTAAACTTAATTTTTTAATATTATAATAGTATGCTGTTACACGTAACATGCTGCACGCGTGGCCAGCCAGCCAGCCAGCCAGCTAGTTAGCCTGTGTTAGTCATCAGCCCCCATATCATCTGTTTGCCTTACACGAGATTCTCTTTTCAGCAATTCCTCTTGTAACCATCTGAGTCTTGTACGTAGCAAACCAATTCAACTTCGTTGCAGGTTTGGATATCACTGCTTATTGCCTCCCATGACATTAGGAATTGCTTACCCCGCCTACAACAACTATAGCTAACCAGCTGCTAACCTGGACACTCCACGAGAGTCCTTGTTATATCCAGACGCCAGAATTTTTTCTCTTACCAGTATGTCAAATTAGACCCCAAACTAGTCAACCCTTTTCCTGCTAGTACAGCAGCTTTAGCAAGAGCTCCAGAACTAGTGTGTAGAAATCCAGTCGCTTTGCAACGACGTCCTATGCCTTTAGACCTAGTCCCATTCTTTTGCATCTAGACCCCGCCTTCCTGATCCTCCCCGCTTCAAAGGCAAGCCCTATATACTACACACTAGGCTTCCATCTATTAAAGCTAAACTTTGGTCCGACCAGCTTACAGGAGCCAGTGCTTTTAACTATGTGTGAGACTGTCTAGAGCAGCTACAGCAGGCTTCTGTCCTACACATCTGCTAGTCTGCTGAAGAGACCCAGTCTTGGGACCCTGAAGCCATCTTCTCTTTCTTCCTGCACTTCTGCCACAACCCACGCGAACAACAGGAATTAGTCCAGCATTTTACATCAGTTCGACAGCGAGAGGAAGAGTTCCTAGTTCCGTACCTAGCTCGCTTCAAGCGGCTAGCCTACGAAGCCAGTGCTACTTCTTGGCCAAATATATCCCATATTACCACCTTGCATCGTGGACTCCGCCACAGCCTCCACCACAGCCTCCACCAGCATCTTGAAGAATCAAGCGACTTCCTGTTCAGCCTTCCCTACGACGAATACGTTGAGTTAGTACAACGTATAGACTCTCGTGCCCGACGCCTTTATCCAGCCCAGAAATTAGCACCTGAACCGACCTCGTACGCAGAACCTATGGAACTCAACCATTTTAGTTACACTAGGTCTATCTCCCTAGCTCTCTCTTAGTTCTCTTCGTCAGCCGAATGTCGTTCCTATCGTCTACAGAACGACCTCTGCTTTTGCTGCAGCTCCTAATATCACTAGATTGCAAAGTGCCTAGTATTCAATCCTCAGCTTAGTTCCAGCTCCTGAACTAGCTCACCTGCCAAACCCCCTGATAAGCCCTGCAAGCTTACTGCTAAGAGTAAGTTCTTAACTGTGCTACGCGCAGCCGCCTAGACGGGGGGTACTGTAACGGTATGCCGTTACACGTGCCATGCTACACGTGTGGCCAGCCAGCCAGCCAGCCAGCTAGTTAGCCTATGTTAGTCATCAGCCCCTATACCATCTGTTTGCCCTGCATGAGATTTTCTCTTCAGCAATTCCTCTTGTAACCACCTGAGTCCTACACGTAGCAAACCAATCCAACTTCGTCGCAGGTGTGGATATCACTGCTTGTAGCCTCCCGTGACGAATATATAGTAAAGTAGTTAAAGTTTTATAAACTTAAAATGCTTATATTTTTAAAACCTTTATATAATTATAGTTATTTAAGTAAAATTATTATTTATATTTTAAACAATCTATAATTTTTAATTCTTATATAATGTAATAAAATTTAATAATAGTATAGTAATCTCTATTATATAAAGTTAAATAAAGTTAAAAACTTATTTTTTAAAAAAGGCAAGATTTTAAAATATATATATAAGGTTACATAACCTAATAAACTAATAACTAAAAGATACTAGTATAATATTATTACTATATATAAAAATATACGAAATTAGTATATTAATTTTAATTTACTATGTAATAAAAAATTTTAAATGCTTTTTATAACTTATAAAGTAAGTATATAACTAAGAAATAGGCTAAATTTATGTAAATATAATAAAGAAAAGTAATATTATTAATAGGTTTAGATAGACACTTTATAGGTAATAATACAAGTAGTAACAAATTAACTTTTTATTTTTAATCTTAATAAGCTTCTCGCTCTTAACTTAACGACGGACGACGAATTCACTGCACGGGTTATAATATTAACACTACTCTTAAGGCGATTATATACAGCGAGGGCGTTAGTAAGTTTGAACATAAGTTCGCTTAAGCGGCTCTAAAATAATGGATTAAGTAATGTCGCAAGCGCGGCGCCGTCGAGAGGCTACATGACCCTGCTAACGCTATCTTAGTGTCTAATAAAAGAAGGGGGCCTTTTATGGAAATCTAGAAGGAGTATACATAGAGTTTTGCATATACACTATACTAAATTTAGTGTAGAACGGCGGCATGCGCTGGAATTCGGTCTCTCGAATACTCATTCGCTGTTGAGAGCTTAAGGAGTCAATTAATCTTTTTATCCGTCGATAGAGAGCTTGATATGTAAAGAACGAGATTGGCGAGGAGGACGCAGAAGAGACTAATGGCTTCAACCTACCGCTCGACTGCCTATCGCTGGATAAGTAGAATAAGGTGAAAGAGCTTGTAGACTTTTTAGAAAGCTTCTACGAAATGAAAAAGCATTTAGAAGGTAACATCGGCATCTCTGGCTTTGGCTCCCTCTAGCAGATGAGAACCAACCTTAACGTCCTTAACATTAACCCTCAAAAGAAGGTTACATTGCTCGTCAAGGAACCAGACGCCTTCCTTAAAAGCGCCGCCAAACAACGTTATAAGCTGCTGACGACGTACTAGATCAAATTTATTATTAAGCCAACTCCCTCTGCATACGTGATTGCGACTATCCTTGCTTCCCGGCTTCGATTAGCGTAGTTCAAACAGCAGTAGAAGAGCCACTCAAGATACTACACAAAGATTGAAAACGATATGAAGCTGGCGCTCAAAGATTACGTCAATAGGTTAGCAGAGGAGGAAGAAGACGAGGAGGAAGTGGAAGCAACTTACACAGAGGAAGCTTCCTGGAGGCTGCAAGGACTGGCGCAAAAGATATTATAAAGGGTAATTTCTTAGCAACTATAGACGCTATTTGACGAGAGGCTTTTTGCTCTAGCACCATTTAAAGCGGCTATAGGCGAACTAGAATACATTCATTTAATTCTGAGGTTGTTATAAAGAAGCTTCGTAAGCAGGAGACTGTAAGGGGTACTTCTGGTGATACTCTTATAATAAGGCAAGAGGAGCTACTTATAAGCTGTTACGCTACATCTACCTTCCGGCCATCGGATCTAGAAAATAACGATAACTCGCCCAGTTACTTAGTAAACGACTAGGGCCTCCATCGCTTTCATTTCGTGTAGGGTAAACTAAGATGGGCACAAATTTATATAAGGCACATAACTCCCCATCCTCCTGTGATACCTGAGCTCGGTAAGCCTGTTTGGAAAACCCCTTAGAATATTGCGACTCTTTCAATGTAGATAACGAGGATTCGTGGTGTCATTAAATAGTGGCTACCAGATTATATTACAGAGGACGTTAAGCAAACTCTGATAGCTGGTACAACTATGGCTGCCACTGTGGAGGGTTTTAAACGCCGACTCGAAGCTACTCAAGCAGCTGAGAACGCTAGGGAGGAGCGCCGTAAGGGCTCACAACGTACGCTTAATATAGGAGGTGGCCCTTTGTACGCTAAAGACGGCCATGCGATGATCAAGAAGCGTAGAGGGGATGAGATTATTAGGCAGGGACGAGAGCTGCGCGAGAAGAAGGCAAAGGAGGCTGAAAAGATTACTAACAAGTGGAAGAAGCTACTCCCTACTGTGCGCAACTACGGCAAGAAGTGCTCAAAGCGGTTGGCCTTAAGGTTACCACCTATCGTGATGTCTCTAAGTAGCGCCTTGATCCCGATATCCTCCAAGAAAACAGTAAGAATTGATTACAAAACTTCGACAGGAGAGGGCTCTTTAAGCCAAGGCGCGACATCACCAAAGAAGCGATTCCTACAGTTGAACTAGGGATCCTAGCTCGTGGCATCTACGACCCGTACACTGCTCTCTTGCAGCCTAAACGATAAAGGTGAAGATAAGAAAGCAAAAATAAAAATAGAAAAATAGTTCTTCACCGCAAAGGTCTCGAAGGAGAAGACTCTCTCCAAACAAAGAAGTTGGCCTCTCAACAATCTCAAAAAGCTCTTCAACCGCAGGAGTTGCAGCAGGTAGATATTAAGGAGGAGGATGAGCCTGTAGATAAGTTTAGACACGACAACGGCAGCAATTGGAGCGATAGTGAATTCCTAGGTGAACTAAATTTTTGGTAACATCATGTAAACATATTTGCAGACACGCCTGTCCAAAAAATGTATGTATTTGCTATATAACTTGCGGATATCAATGTTATGATCGTTGAGCTATATATGATCGTTGATCTGGTAGGCCCGTGCTTTGCACGGGCTTTTTCGCAGAAAAACTGCGCAGCAGCCGGAAGGGCCCGAGTACGTATTGTTGGAAGTAATGGTCTCGAGTATAGTCCTACTTGGGCGCCTAAGGGACAGGTCGATGCGCGCAAGGAAGAAACAGAGGGTCTGATTGGTTGAATCATTCGCACAGACCAATAGGGCGTGGCTTTCCACATGGAAGCGCAGCCCCCGAAGGGTCATTGAAACGGATTTGAAGTTGCTGTGCCGCATGACGGAAATTACGCACCAGTGCCTCAACCATTTTGGGGCTTCGCAGTATAGAATCCAGCCCCAAAACCATTCCACGACCCATTAAACGTTCATTTTACTGTCTTCCCTTGGTGGTGACTCATACTTGATACACCCTTATCACACGCCACCCTGTAACTAAGTGCTGGACTCTCAGGTAGCACCATTGCTTGTAGTAACCGAGCAATACTCGATTGTTTTCATTCCACATTTGTTTTCATTCCACATTTGTTTTCATTCCGTTGTCATCAGGAAATTGCGAATCCTCCCTTGTCAACGTCAGGAGGTTAGGAATCCTCATTCCAGCCCATCTCGCTCGTTATTTAAATAGGATACCCATCTTTAGTTTTCAATTCAGCAGGTTGATCATGACTTTACTCGAGTGCGCTCAGTAATACACCATGACTTTCGCGCCACTCACAGCTTCCCACGCCGCCCCTCAGGGTCTACCGGGATCCTTCTTGATTTGCGTGTAGATATTCCCCTTCCTCTTCCAGCCATGCACAGCAAACATGGCAATGATGATTACCGAGGAAACTATGATCCCAATCTGCATCCACTTCGCTGCTGTCTGTTCAAATCATTAGTCGAGCTCGCACTCCTGGACCTCCCATCAAATGAACACATACCGCTTCGTTGCAAGCTAGCGGAAGAGCCCAATCAGCCTTATCCGAATTGCTCGCAGGAAACTTGGGAAGGAGCTTGCACGCTGCTATCACCCGCGTACAATGCAGAACCGGTTTTCCGACATCATCTTTGGACAAGGCGCAGCCGAAGTACTTTTCATCGCCTTCTTTCATGAACTCGAGGATGAGGGCGGCAAGAGCGGCTCCAAGGCTAGCTACGGCCATGAAGATTGGTGTTCCAGTCCAGAAGATCCATCTTGGCTATCTCTCATTGGCCCTCTTTCCGCAATGTGCAGAAGATTGGGTATTCATACCTTGTTGTACTCCAGATACATGACGCTTTGCCTAAGTTTGTACCATCCTATGACAGCAATCACGGCGGCGGTCATGCCAATACACCCGGCGGTGATGGTTGCATCCGTGGGAGCGAAGTAGTATTCGATGGGAATGTTGATGATCTCGTTCGGCCAGACTTCTGGCCAGAACCTGGTAATCCAGAAGTGGACTTCCCAGTCGAGTATGAACCACATGTACGCCTCGAGGGTGGTTGCGACAATCGAGAGGCATAGGAGGAAGGTTGCGGGTGCGAGGATGGAGTTTAGGAGGCGGTCCATTGTGAGGGATGTATGGAGTCGCAGCTGGGATGAAGCAGTTGAGGTTCAAGTTGGTGATGGGGTGAAGTGAAGTGAAACGGAGGCAAGTGAAGGCGCTCGAGGCGTGACTGCCTTTTACATGCTCGGCCCGGGTGAAGTTATTTGCCGATGCGGCAGGAGCAAACGACAGCCTAGTATAGATGAGGTTTGAGAGCACAACGAAATCGTGGAGTATTTATGAGGCGGGGCGCAGACACTGCAATAATATGTGGTGCTTCTGACTTCTGTGCCCCAATCCTGTCGGTCGGTGAAGTTTTATCTTTACTCACACAATAAAAACATCTTGGATGCCTATTCACGAAAACACCCAATCACGTTATGTGGAAGTGCGGCACATCAGACATTGAAAATCCTCTGGGGCTTGTACGTTTCGCCTTCCTTGGGTCCGAAAGCGGTACCCATCGCAAGATCCGTTCGTACGCCCCAATCTACGGCTTTTTCGAGAAGCATTCCCATCCAATCTGGCAAAGAAATTCCCGTAGTTTCAAAAATAAATTGTCACGTGCATCGTGGTACGCCAAGATAAATAGATAATCCACCAACCTAGCTTCCATGACCTTCTTAAATATTCGCTTCACCACACATCACCGAACTTTTCTAGTCGTCATTTCAACGGACGCATATACCCCCAGTGCTTCGCTTGAGAATCGCGATCCTACCTCTGGGCGAATATGGCACGCGATCTGTTCAGTGTATCCTTCGACTGGACGGACTGGTGAATGCGTATATCTGGCAAGAGACTAACAAAGAGAATCTATGGGTATTTTTGGGTATGGATTTACCTTTGCTTAAAATCCACACTGACCTTTGCGAATACAATGGCGCAGTTTAGGGAAATGACGATAGCCAAAAGCGGTTTCAAGAATCGTTAGGTTTTGGAATGCCCGTAGTCCTCATGTCAAAGGCTCCAACAGTTTCCTACCCGTCAGAAATCTAGGATGAGATTCTTCAAGACAACGCAGCCCGTGGCGTCCATGTCCTCCACTTCAAACCTGCGATCCTAGATGAAAACAAAACGCAACTCAGGGACCGCTGGAAGAATATTTTCGGACAATTGGACGCCTTTTGCTACTGTGATGATAAGGAATAACAACCCCCGCTTACCTCCAGATTGACGATGAGAGCGAGACTGCTTTCTTTGGCATCTTTGCATCACCTGACAACCGACCCGGCCCGTCAAAATCGGAATTCGCTTCCCACCCACCAACAATTGCAAATATCGAGGGTGACCAATACAATATCCCACTAACACCTTGCGCCAAACACCTATATCCTATTCCAGTCCTTGTACAGCCCGTGCAAACTCCGGCCGAATTATTGCATCTTCAACTGTGGAACTCTGGCCTCTTAGATTACGACCGTTCATCAGACCTTGAAGATGCTTATCCAAGTGGTATTAGTTTCCGCCCTATGTGGTCTCGAGCCCAAGGATTAGTGGTTTTACCAGGACCCTAGCAAGCACATTTAGAAATCTGAGCCGCAATATTTTATGGAAATTATTTACGTTCAATTTTCCAGGTCCAGCAAAAATCTTAATTCTAGATATTAAATTTTAATTTAAAAACAAAAAAGCTTAATTTATATAAATACTATTAATTACTTAATTATTTTTATATAAAGTATTATACATTAAATTAGCTAAGTAATATTAATATTTTTATACTTTAAAATACTTTTAAAATAAAATAGTTTAGAATTTTTATAATATAAAAAAAGTTATTTTATTAAAAAAAATTGGTTTATAATATTAAAATTTTATTTTATTAAATATTTAAATATTTTTAAATAAAATATTATTTATTTTAAATTTATATATAATTTATAAATAAAATACAAAATTATTAAAATTTGTTTTATATTTTATATAAGTTTATAATATAAAAATGCTAATTTTAAAGTAAATTTTTTATATTTATAAACTATAGTATTATTATTATTACTAAAAAGGTTGTTTAAATTAATACTTTATATTATAATTTTTAAATATATTATAATAACTATATTATTTGTTTTATTATTTAAGTATTTTTTTAAAACTTAATTTAAGAAAATAAATTTACTTTATATAATATTATATATAAAATTAAAATAAAAGTTTATATTTAAGTAAAATGTAAATAGTATTAAAATTTTAGTATATTTAGTAAATTTTATAATATTATTATTATAAATATAAAACTTATTTAATTATATAAAATAAAATAGCAAGTAGTTAATACTATAAGTTATTTTAAAATTTAAATTAAGTTTTAATTTTTATATAAAAAAGTATATTAAAACGTTAAATAAATATTTATAAACTTTTAAAAACTAAAATATACTTTAAATAATATATAACTTTTTAAAATTTTTAAAAAAGTAATTTTAATAACTTAAAAACACAATATAATTATTTTTAAAAAATATTAATAAATTTTTTTATTTAATATATTAAGTTTTATAAAGTTTTATTTTAATTTTAAAACCTTATTATTATATGAAATAATAAAAGCTATTTTTATAAAAAAAATTTTACTTAATTAAAAAAACATTTTATAAATACTATTTAAAATAAAAAATAGTATAAAGCTATACTTATAAATATTAAAATAATTTTAAATACTTACTACTTATTATATTGTGTTATATATAATAAGTTAATAATAAAATAAAACACTTAAATTTATATAATTAAATTATTAAAATTTTAATAAGTTTACTTGTATATATAGTAAAATTTAAACATATTTTATATAAAGCTTAAAAATAGAACTAACTAAATACTAATATAATGTTTACTTTTTATTTAAGTTTTAATATATTAGTTAAAAAAAATTTATTTAGTTATCTTAACTTTTTCTATATATATTTAGTATTTTTAATAGTATTTAGCAATTTTTATATAGTTTTTATATAACTTTTTTTTTTATATATTAGCATTAGTTTTAGTATTAATTTAATACTAATTAAATATATATATTTGTTAATACTTTTAAAATAACAACATGTTTTTAAATATATTACTATTAAAAGCTTATTTTATATTGCTTTTATAGTACTAATAGTAATATAAAAAAAAGTACTTATATATAATATAGTTTAAATTCTTACTAAATTTAATAATATTTATTACTATTAACTAAAAATCTTGCTAAATACTAGTTTATTACTAAAGTTAATAAAACAAATATTATACTTTATTTTAATTTTAATTTTAATATATTTAATTTACTTATTATATTAAAAGAGTATAAGTAAATTATATATTTAATTTAAAGAAATTAATTATAATTTAGTTTTTTTTATAAATATAGTATACTAGCTATATATTACAAGTAAACTAAAATATAAAAAACTAAATACTAAACTTTAGTCTAAGTACTAAAAGTATATTAATTTTTTAATTTTTATAAATTAACTTTTTTAGTTTTGTGTAACTTTAATATAGTATTTTATTACTTATATTTATATATAACTACTTATAAGTATATACTTATTTACTAGTTAAATTTACTAAAAAGAGTATTTTTAATATATTAGTTTAGTACTAAAATACTTAGTACTATAAGTTTATATATAAGTATTAAAAAATATATATTTAAAACTAAAAATACAAAACTTAATTAAATTTTACTAAAATAAATGTAATTTTTAATTAATAGTTTTGAATAACAAAAAAAAAATTAATTTGTTTTAAAAATTTTTTAATTACTATTATTAGTTTATTAAAAAAAAATTAAATTACTATTTTATTTACAAAACTTATAAGTAAATTATTATTTTAATAAACTAATAAAAATTAAGTAGTTTTTAATAAATTAAAAAAACAATTATTTAAACTAGTATTAGTTTAATTTAATTTTAATTATAAAACTATTTTAAAAATAAACTTTTTAAGTTATATAATTAAAAGGTTTTTTAATAATATAGTAATAATAGTATACTATACTTATACATAACGTTTTTCACAAGCGAGTGAACCATACAAGCGAGTGAACCACTTTTGCCAAGAATTACCTTTTCTTTAATAACTTTACGAAAACCTAATATTATTTAGCCAAAATTTAAAATTAGCTTTTTAGATATTAGATGCACCTGGTGTTAAATTTGCATTCTAATAGTCTTACGTAATCATAAGTTATTAAGCTTAGAATTTACCTTTTAAAAATTTAGTTTTTAGCTATTAATATTTTAATAACTATTAAATAAGAAACTATAGATATTAAACTTAAGCTATTTTATATATAATTTAGACTATATTATGCTTTTATAGTAATAAAATAAGTAGGTTTTTAAGATCTTTAAGTAAGGGGAAATTTTAGCCCCCACTTTTTAATATCTTAAAAACTACTAATAATATAGCTTTAAAATTCTAATATATTATAGATTTAGGTGCTAATACCTTGTATTTAAGTTTTTATAATTTATTATTAAGTAATATTGTAAATATAAATAGCTAAACATTATTTTAAAGTAGTGTAAATTCTAAGCTTAATAACTTATAATTACGTAAGACTATTAGAATGCAAATTTAACACCAGGTGCATCTAATATCTAAAAAGCTAATTTTAAATTTTGGCTAAATAATATTAAGTTTTCGTAAAGTTATTAAAGAAAAGGTAATTCTTGGCAAAAGTGGTTCACTCGCTTGTATAGTTCACTCACTTGTGAAAAACGTTATACCTTTTTTTAAAAAAAATACTTATAAAATAAAATTATAAAATATACTGTAAAAAGTTTTTTATAATTATTTATTATTTAAAAATATAAAATATTAAATTACAGTTTATTAAATAAAATTAGGTAATTACTAATTATAAAAACTTTAAATATATTAAAAAACTTTAAATGTTAAGTAAAAAATATAACGTATTTTATAAGCAAGTAAACTACTTAAGTAAGTATATTACTTTTATTTAAAAAAACTAAATTTTTAATAACGTATTTTATAAGCGAGCTAGTTAAATAAGTGAGCTAATCAGTTTACTAAGACTATACTAAATATAATAAACTATATAATAAACTACTTTATTCTATTATAATCTACCTCTAATTCCTCATTGTTGCTGGATTCTATAGTAGATTCTTTATTAATTTAGTATATTTAAGTGTTATGTCTAGTCCTGCTGTAGTTTCTATAATATCTTTAAGTTAGTTTAATTCTATCTGCTTTAGCGTTACCTTGACTCTTCTTACTACTAAAAGTTATAGTAATAGCCTTTTTAGTAACTAACTATGAGCTAGCCTTAAAGGTAAGAACTTTTTCTTACTAGATACGCTTTCTTTTACGCTGTTTCTATTAGTTTATAACCTTATTAGCTACTTTAAGCTTGGTAATTTAATTACGCTATAACACTATCTAATAAGCTATTAAAAAGGTGCCTTTAATAAGCTGATTGAATTCTTCCTTTAAGGAAGATAGTAAGCTACCTAACTTATTACTAATCAGCTTTAATTACGACCTAAATTTAAGATAGTTACTAGAGGTTTTTAACTGCTATAAGGTATCTTATATAGTAGGGAGTATAAACGTGTATAATTAAATATTAAGCTTTAATATTATCTTATTTAAATTAAATGGAACTAGGCCAGTACCTTGAAAACTTCTTTAGATATTCTTTTTAGTAATAGACGCATTAAACGCGTCCCGGAAGGCTAATAAGAACTCTATTTTTATAATATAATTAAACTAGTTACGTATTAGCTTCTTAACTTAGCGCCTATATACTATCTTTAACGGCAAAAAATAACTAATATTTAGTGGCTGTAAGATATGTGACGAATGTGGCGGCATATATAAAGTAACTATCTTATTCTCTTTATAGTATTCAGTAAATTCTAGCGAGTTATGGCTTTTGTGGTTGTCTAGAATTAATAGACGGTATACACCTACAGTATACTCTTTTATATGTATATTAAAGTGCCTTAACCACTAGAAACTAAGCTTATTTATTATCCAGCCGTTATTAGAGACCCTGAATGTCTATTAGAATGGTATATTAACTTCCTAGTACCAGGTAGAAAGGTGGTTTTTATTTTTATAGATAATAAAGAGTAGAAACGCGTACTCTAATGTGCTAATACCTTAAATTATTATAACCTACTCCTAGTTACCTAGCTAAATAGCTTTTAGTTAATGCTATCTTTTAGAGCCTGTAATGATTTTTTACTAGGTTATTATACCTATCTGAAAGCTAGATTCGTTAAAGTTGTATATATCTTTATCTTATATACTATATTTAGCCTTCATATTACGTATAAGGTTAAATTAAGCTTGTATAATTACTAGTTCTTCCTGTTTATAACGCTAGTAGTTTAGTTTCTAATTATACTTTATTTTAAGCCCTATAGTGCGCTTGATGAAGTTGTGTGGCTAGTTTATATTTACTAGGTCTTTTCTCTACTTAGCTAATAGTTTATTAGCTATCTCTTAAACAGCATTAAGCGGAGGGGCAAATTCTCTTAAATCTAGCTTAAGTATATACTGTTTTATTACCTCCTCTTTAGTTGCTATTAGATTTATTAAATTGGGCTTAATATTACGTTATAAGGTGATTCCAGCGCGTCGCGTTTATAGGCTTAAGAAGAGGACATTAAAAGTACACGTAGTAGATTAGAAGCCAAATATTTAGCCTATTTTAAGAGCTTAGATAGTAAGCTGTATTTAAGCTTCTTTAGAAATTAATTACAGATTAGTAGGTAGAGATATTATAGTATTAAATATCTTAATACGTGGTCTTAGTAAACTGATTAACTCACTTATTTAACCAGCTCGCTTATAAAATACGTTAACTTTTTTAAAGTTTAATAATAATTTATAATAATTTATATATATATTTTTATATACTTAAATTAGCTACTAGTAAATTTTAGCTAAAATAGAATTACATAATACTAAGTTATTAAGCCTTAAAATTATTTTCTAAAATATGTAAATTTAAGTTATTAATAGTTTAATAATTACTAAATAATAAATTATAATAGTTAAATATAAATAGTTTTTTAAATACTTTATAAAAAAAAGAGTTTAGTTTCTATTTTTTAATATTTTAAAAATTACTAATTTAATAACTTTAAAATTTTAATATAATATTACTTTATAAACAAATAATATACATTTTAATTTTTATAAATTATTATATAATACTTATAAATTATAAGTATTATATAATATACTATTAATGCATACTATATTTTAAAACTTAATAACTTAATATTAAATTATTTTAATGTAAATTTAATATAACGTGTTTTATAGGTGAATAGAACACTTAGGTAAATAGAATACTTAAATACTAGCTTTAAACTTTAACAGCAAAATAAATATTAACATTATGAAAAATTTACTTAATTCTAGATTTAGTAGAATTACTCTAAATTTAATACTTCTTTTTTATAGGTTCGTATGTTGTGTCCTGCCTTACCGTAGGTACTATAGTATTTTTTTAATAGTAGACTATTTTTTACACTACCTTACCTAAAAAACTCTTTAGTTTTTTTTATATTATTATTATCTAAAGAAGCTATTAAATTTTCTATCTCGCCTATAGACATTACCCCTCTAGCTTTGATATATTTTCTTTTATGATTTTTATACTTAGTTATTTCTTTATTTACCTAATAAAAAGTAAAGAGCTTGTTTTTTATTAATACTATTTTATACACTATCTTCTTAGCGCCTTTTTAAAGCTGATTAAGAGCTTCTAGCATAAAAGCAAGTAATAAATCCTAGTGCCTTTAAATTTAATTATAAATTAATATAAATTAAGCGCTAATTTTGTGTGTATTATCTAGTATTTATAATTTCTATAAGATCTCTTATAATAGCTCTAGTGTAGACATATAAAGAACTATATTAATTAGAAATAAAATAGTATTAGGGTTATAAGGGACTAAACCAGCTTCTTAAAAGCTTTCTAAGATATTATTCTCTATAAAGGCCTTATTATAAGCTATTTTAAAGGCTGGAAGGAAGTATTCTTTTATAATATATTAAATATAATAACGTAATAGCTTACTAATCTATATACTATATACTTTCTTTAAAGGTATAAAATAGCCTATATTAAGCAGCTACACTAAGTACGACGAGTGTAATAGTATATAAAAAATAATAATCTTTTATTCCTTATAAATATCCTAGAACTCTAATAAGTTATGGCTTTTATAGTTATTAATAATAAGTAATCTATACACCCCTATAGTATAATCCTTTATAAACTTATTAAAGTGTTTTAACTACGTAATACTAAGCTTATTATTAGTTTATTTATTATTGCTGAGGCTAATTTTCTAGCTATAAAATAGATTTTATTTTTTAACTTAAGTATTAATATAACGTTTACTCTTAAAGATAATAAAAGATAGAAGTACTTATTTTAAAGTATTAATAGCCTCTATTACTATAACCTAGTTTCTATTACTAGGCTAAATAAGTTTACGCCTTTCTTAATATTTATTAGAGCTAGTTATAACTATCTTAACTATAATTACCCTTATTATAAAACCAGTCTTATTAAAGTTGTAGGTATCTTTATTTAAGATTCTATACATCTCTTTTATCTTTTAAACTAGCTTAAACTATGTGTTGATAAGCTCTAGATCTTTATTTAAGGCTTACTATTAATTATAGGTATATATAAGACACGTTTCTATCTCTAGCCTATACTTAATAAACTTATTAACTTAGTTCTTGCTAATATGCTTTTTATCCCGTGCCTTTAATAAATTATTAGCTATTATATATATCATAAACTTCATAGCAGGAAATCCTCGTAAATTAAGATTAAGAATATATTCCACTATTGCTTTTTCTTCGCGTAGAGTAAGGTAAACTAATTTAGATTATATTTTAGCATAAATAGATACGCCCTTATATATGCGCTATAAACTAGTTAAAGACACCATATAAAGCCTTATAGTCTTATATAACTTTAATTCTTTATCCTTATTTATAGCTTATAAGGCTATAAAGAGATTTGACTAAATTTATAATTTAACAGGATTATTATTAGGTTACATTATTAGTATAAAGTTAGAGAGTTAATTTTTAGTATTTAGGTATTCTATTTATTTAGGTATTCTACTCACCCATAAAACACATTAAGCTTTATTTAATATATAAAATACTAAATTAAATTTTTTAAAATAATACTCTATTTTTGTTAAATTAATAAAGAAAATGTTAATTTTTAGCTAACTTATTTTACTTACTTATAAAATATGTTATATACTAATAAATATTTTTAAGTTAGTATAATATAGAAATTTAATATAAATAATTTTTTTAAGTTTATATACTATTAAAATGTAAGCATAATTACTTAATTAAAAAATAATAAAAATTTAAAAACTATATAATTTAGCTATTATAGTAAAGTAAAATAGAAATTACATTACTTTAATAATATTTACTTAATACAAGTAAATAAAATAAAATAGTTAATTAATTATAAAAAAAGTTAAATAAATAAATGTATATTAAATATTTTTAAAATAAAATTTACTTATTTTTTTTAAAAAAACTCTTTTAAACTAACTAAACTTTGTTTTTAATTAATATAATAAATTTCTTTACTATACTATTAAAGCTAGTAGTAGTAAATAAAAAAGGAACTTAAATTAAATAATAAAAAGTAACTACTAAAATACTAAAGCTAATATAAATATTAGTAGGCTGAGTATAGCGAAGTATATTATATATTCACTTTAAAATTTCAAGTCACTAGTAGGTACTTATAGTAAGCTTATAGTATAAATTTTTATTTATTTTTAAGCCTAGAATAGTTGCTAAAACTCCTATCTAGAAATAGTATACTAAACTCTAACTCTATATAAACTCTATATCTAGCTTTATTTCTTTATTATTAGCCTTTACTAGTAATAGCCAGCTTTAGTAATATAAGCCGAATTTATATTACTAATAAGATTAGTATAGCTAGCTAGGTAGTAAACAATCTAAAAGAAGTAATAGAAATCTTTAAATTAAATTATAACTTATTTAGTATAAATAGCAGATAGATTAATAGCTAAGGCTAATTAGACTAATACTAAGACTAATACCTAAAAATACTTATCTTAAAAATATTAATTAAGAAAGCCTCTGTGGCTTCTTGCAGAGCGTTAAGAGCTATAGTCTAAAACTAAAAATTATTATTAAAGTCTCTAGTAATCTTATAGACTAGTCACTAGAATAGAAAACGTTTTAATAAATATTCTTAGTAATATTAATAGTATTTAATCTCATGTAGCGCACTAGCTGTAAATTTTTAACATAATATTAAAAATAAAATAAAAAATAAAAAATAAAAGGAAAGGAAATGAAATGAAAATTAGAAAAATATATTATCAGCCTTACACCTGTAATAATTACCAAGAGGCTTAAAATATAGAGATAATAAAACTTAGAATTTATTACTAGCTAAAGCTACAGGAGACTGTTTAATACGTATTTAAAATAAAAAAACTATAAAGTATTAGTTAGAATTAACTAATACTTAGACTAATATTAAGAATTAATTTATAAAAGTAATAGTCTTACGTGCTACTTTACTAAGAAGGTTTTTATAAAGCTTATTAAAAGCAATTATTTTATATACTACTTTACTAAAAAGATTTTTATAAGGTTTATTAGAACTAGTAGGCGAAGTATTAGTTATAATTAATTAATACTAAAACTAATATTAAAAACTAATTTATAAAAATAATAGTTTTACGTGTTATAGTCTTACGTAATACTTTACTAGAAAGATTTTTATAAGGCTTATTAAAACTAATAGGCGTAACCTACTCTATACTAGAAAGATTTTTATAAGACTTATTAAAACTAGTAGGTGTAGTCTAATCTATACTAGAAAGATCTTTATAAGACTTATTAAAACTAGTAGGCAAAGTATTAGTTATAATTAACTAATATTAAGACTAATATTAAGAACTAATTTATGAAAGCAACGGTCTTACGTGGTACTTTACTAGAAAGATATTTATAAAATTTATTAGAACTAGTAAATATAGCCTACTCTATATTGGAAAAATCTTTATAAGATTTACTAGAATTAATAAACGTAACCTACTCTATGCCTGGAAGATTTTTATAAGGTTTATTAAAACTAGTAAGCGTAACCTACTCTATACTAGCTATAATTAAAGTATTAAACAAGTATTAGTTAAAGTAAAATAATTAATAATAAAAGTAAGTAATAAAATAGGCGTTGAAATTTATAGCACGTTAGAATTATAAACGCGTAAAAATAAAGGTAAAGGTAAGTAAAAATTTTTTTTTAGTAAAATATAAGTATATAATTAGCTGCCTAATATATAAACTATTTATTTACTTAATTTTATCTTACTATCTTACCAATACTAACTCACTAACCTTGCTAAAAATAATCTTTGTAAGTTTATACTTTACGTAAACTAATACCTAGACTAATACTATATTTTAGTGATATCTTATTTACTAGCTATTTATTATGTTTCTAAAATATGCTGCAAAACCCGCCTCTGTAATGTTACTAAATAAATATTAGAAAAAAGATAATAAATATTCAGATAATGCGCATACTGCTAAAGAGAGAAATAAATATAATAATTTAGAAAATAAAGAGCTAGCATTAGCACGTAATAAGAATACAATAAATAAATTCATCCTAAAATATTAGATAAAATATGTGAAGGATTATATAGCCGAAATTAATACTACTAAAGAGAAGAATAAAAAGACTATAACTAAAAATCTAAAGTAAAGAGTAAAAACTAAGCCTATTAAGAAACTATAAGTAGATAAGATATTAGTCTTAGTATTAATCACTAACGTTAGTAGGTTTAAAGATAGTATTTATTAAACTTAAAAAGTAAAGCTATATAATCTTAATAAAGATTATCTTACCTAATCTTCCATCCTTAGTAATAATAAGGCAGGTGATGATAATAAGACAGGTAATAATAATAAGATAAAGCTAATTACTAATATAAAAGAATAACTTTAAGTACTTAAGGATTTAGTTATAGTGAATTCTATAATATAGTAGTGTATAGTATAATATTTTTAAAATATAGTATTAAAAAGCACTACTAAGAAATTAAGATAGCTCTTTACTTAAACAGACTTTAGATATATAATAAGGCTTATAAGTATATCACGATTTAAAATTAGTATCTGTTTTCTTAATTTCAGACTAATACCAAGACTAATACCTGTCTAGAAATATCTAATAATAATAATATAAGCTAAGCGTTTTGACTAAGTTAGCTAAGTATAGAGAAGTATAAAGTTTAAAGATATTTTTACTAAAGAGAAGTCAGCTATACTACTTAGCATCTACCATAAAGTAAGGTATTAATCTAGGTATTAGTATATTACTAATAGAATTTAGATTCTAGTCTTAAAAGCTTTATATACTCTAGCTATTGAACACGGCACCTTAATACTTAAAGTAGATTTAATTAGTAGCTGCCTAATTCCACTATTCTATAGCTTATTTAGCTATCTAAAATATGTTATTATAATAGTAGTAGCTATAGCATAATCTCGTGGCTATTATCTTAAATCTAAAATTTAGTTAGTATTTACCTTAAAATATCTTAGCCTTTCAGGTACTTTTTAGTATAATATAATTAGATTTTATTAAGGAGTTTTACTTTAAGAATTTTAATAAGAATAATACTAAGCACTTACTTAATTAGCTTTTAGATAATAATAATTCTATACTAAAAGACGTTAGTGTATAAATTAAGCTGCTTAATAGTTTTATATAGAAATAGATATATAAAATAGCATATTCCTAGGTATTAGTTAGTATTAGTTAGTATTAGTTTATTAAACTATATATATATTTACTTCTCTTTAAATCTAAACTCTGTGTTAGTAGCCGTGACTTGATATTAAAGTTACCTATTTATATTAGCTTATTTTATACGTGTTATGTGACTCTCCTTTTACCTTAACTTTTAAAAGTTAAAAGAATTTATAAATAACACACCCTAGAGACTCTTACAGTGTGAAATAGCTATATAGGTTAACTTAAGAATAAAGTTTTTTTATCTAAGATACCTAACACAGCCTGCTTAATAGTAATATTTTAAGACTTATAAATAATAATAACATAAGCTGCTACTAAAGGAAACTAAGTCCATAAATAGAAAACCTTCTTATGCTAGAAATTCTAATAATAACGGAAAATTAGTACTATATTCTTCCTGCCTAGAGTACTATATAGTAATAGCCTCTTATAATTATTAAAAGTAACAAGTAACGCTAATGGAGTTTTCTTTTTAAAGTTTATAATATTACTTAACTATATAATATTATCTAATACACCTAAAGCACTGTTTATAAGACTTTTTTCTATTTATATATTATCTATAAGTATAACTCGTAAGCTAATACTTAAAAAAAGTAAGGCCTTAAGGTTTCTAGTCTTTTTTATAGTAGACTTTTTAGTCTCTATACTTTTATAGCTAGCTATAATAGCTATTATAGGCTAGCTTAAATCTTATAGTTAGTAATAGTTTAGCTTCTAAACCTAGCTTTTTTTAGCATAGATATAAATTACGTCTTAGAATAAACTAATATTATCTATAAAAAGTATTAATTAAATCCTAGTAGTAAATAAGAGCTAGTCTTAAACTATAATTTTTTCTAATATAAAGACGGCTTAGTATATTATAAAATACCTTCTAATCATAGCCTTACTATTATATTATAATGTTAAGGATAATAGTTTTTTTAAACTACTAATACAGCTGCTGTCTAAACGTCTTACTTATATTTTAGAATATATAAGTATTATATAGAGGCTTTGTATTTATAGATAGAAGTTAAAAGAAATCTTCAGCTAAAACAATACTTAAGCTACTAAAAAGGAGATAATTAGATAATAGAAAGATCTCTTTACACCGTAAATTAACTCAGGCTAATATCTTTAAGCTAACTATAGATTTTTTATCTATAACTAAATACTAAATATCTTTAAACGTAGTCTAGAGAGCTTGAATAGCTTATAGTAATAACTTAGTAAACTCTATACCCTTAATTAAAATACGAAATAGTGTGTTTAGTGTTTTACTAGAAATATTATAAGCAGCATAACCTATAGATACTGCTTAAATTATCAGAAAATAATATCTATAAGTAGTAGCTAGATTATTAAGGTTAGTAGAGATAAATTCTATAACATACGTCTTTTTAGACTCTATTTTTCTATCTAGGTTAACTAGTTACTGCAGGGGATTTTCTCCTGTTAAGATTAACTAGTAATAATTTATAATAAGCCTATTAAATAACTTTTATTTTTTAGTAAGGGTTTTATAAGTCTTTCTAGTCTAAATAGTAAGATTAGTAAAATAATTAGCCTTTTATTACTTCCAGTATAAAAAGAGATTAAGGTTATAGGTACTAATTTAAGTAAATTAATTTATTACGTGATTTTTAAAGCGATCTCCTAGATTCTCTCTACTAATAAAAATACCTTATATACTTAGTTAATAAATAGCTAATTCTCTTTAAGATAGCTCAAGATCCTTTTCTTTTTTATTAATATCTTTAAGATTAGAATTATTTTCTTTAGTAGGTAGTTCTTCCTCCTTATATAAATTATTCTATAAATAGATATAATAGACTTTATAGTGCTAATAAGTCTTCTTATATATAATAAACATTTTATCTTTAAATAAAAGAATTTTACTTATCTCCTAAAACGGATAATGGAGTATGAGTTTAATATAAGTAAACTACGCTAAGTTATAGTTAAAATAATATTAGAATATAAAGTTTAAAACTTTTAGCTTAGCCTAAAGCCTCTCTTTCATATCACTAGTATAGTTATGTTTAAGAAGGAAATTGTAGAAAGAAAAATTAGATAGATTAGAATAATTCTTATACTTTTAGAGAAAACTTTTATTATAACTAAAAGTTCCATCATCTTCACCACCTCTTTCCCTAAAGTGGTAGGTATTTGGCTGGTTTTTTTCTAGCCAATAATTAACATTAAGCACCTAACGAGAGTAATAAACTAAAAGTAGATTAAAAAGAAAATAAGTAATCTCTTAAATAAACTAGTCCCACTCACTAATAAGCTTATTTATTATCTTTATAATAAAAGAGTATAGCGGCTTCTTAGAATTAAGTTTTAGTAAAATTCTAGCTATTATAGTTTTATAGTCTTTAAATTACTTCTCCTATTTAGCAGCATACTTCTTAATATATACTATTATACTAGTAGTATTTATATATAGTTAAATATCAGTATTAGTAAGCCATCCTATTAGAAGTATATAATAATATAGATTTAACTAAGAGTAGTTACGTGTAGGGTAAAACTAATAATATAACTTACCCTTCTTATAGTAAATAGTAGGAAATTTAGTAAATAGCTAGAAAGCAGAAAATCAGCACTTAAGTTACTTTATATTCTTATTAAACTTTAAACAATACATAGTTATATAATAGTGAATTTGAATTCTAGTTAAGATTAAGAATAATTACTTAAAGTCCTAGGTTATATTAGAATAAGCAAGTAAAAGAAACGACTTTTTATTAGTAATACCTTATAGCTAGGGCTAAGAATACATGGTAGAAATATATACTTTCTAAAACCTAGTAAAATCAGCTAAAGCCTTATAGTTATCTTTATTAAAGAGCTTATTATCAGAATCCGGCGTATCTCTATAATAGTATATATTATAATTATAAGTACTATCATAACTCTACTACTTAAAATAATTCTAACTATTAATAATACTAAACTTAGGGGTGAGTATTTCATCCTTAAAAGCTTAGAAATAATAGTAAAAGTAATAGGTGATAATATAGAGACTATTCCGAACATTATCACGCGTAATCTTAATTCTGGCGGCGGGGGTAGTATTCTTTTACTTATTATATTAAAAGAGATATCACATTAAGTTATTTTAATAATAATTAGCTATAAAGAAAGTAATAAATAAGCTTAGACTCCTTAGTTACCATACCTAAAGAAGTATTAGTCTTAGTATTAGTCCCAGTATTAGTCTTAGTATTAGTTCTAGTAAATAGCGAAATGGAATTATATACTATAGTTTTAAGACCTCTATTTTTATCCGCCTAAAAAGGGCGCGTTTTATAGAGTGCTTTAGTAAAATATATAATTAAGTTTAGCATAGCCGCAGACTAGAAACTATTATTCTTAAAAATACTCTAAAGATTATTAATAGAGATGCCTTTGTTGTCAGATATCTTTAATATAAAGAAACTAGACTTTATGTTTACTTACTTCTATATAATTATATTAAACATCACGTAATAAAAGCGTGGATATTACGCTATATAGCTATTCTTATATAGTAATATATACTTAACGTAAGACTTATAGTTAATATATTATTAGCAAGACTTTATATACTCTTTTATATTTATAGAAAAGTATATTAGAAAAGCCCTACTTAGTAACGCCTTACTATA
>ML994757.1:55247-128334 GCA_010093925.1 Zopfia rhizophila CBS 207.26 | reverse complement strand
TAAGTGGTTGGGCTTTCCAGCATCTCCCCCTGACAAGAGGTTCAGCCGGTTCGCCAAGTCTTCATGTGTGGGCTTCGGTAAGGCTTTGGTGAATACATCAGCCAAGTTATCAGTCGTTCCAACACGTTGAGTGTTAATGATTCCTTCATCCACTTTTTCACGGATGAAGTGGTGTTTCACATCGATATGTTTTGACCTGCTATGGAATTCCGGATTTCTGGTAAGCTTCAAGGCTGAGTTGTTGTCGATGTATAGAGGAACTGTATCAACGTGGACTCCCGGAATGCGAAGATCGTTAATAAAGCTTCGAATCCACACTGCTTCCTTTGCAGCCTCTGCACCTGCAATGTACTCTGCATCCATTGTTGATGTGGCAACCGTCTTTTGTCTCTGAGACGACCAGGATACAGGACCACCAGCAAGCGTAAACACCCACCCGGTCGTTGACCTACGCGAGTCCTCACAACCGGCAAAATCACTATCAACGAATCCCTTAAGTTGAAGGCCGTGTTTGCCCGAATAGACAATTCCCTTCCCTGGATCGTTTTTTAGATATGCAAAGATGCGGTCGACGGCATCCATATGTGTCTGATTCGGATTAGACGCGTATCGAGCTACGTATCCTGTCGCAAATGCAATGTCCGGTCTTGTCTGATTACTAGCAAAGTTGAGTGATCCAACTTTAGACTGGTACTCCGTGCGAAATTTGGGATAAGCAGTATAGTCACCCTGTTTAGAGAGCTTGATGTCTTTATCCAGAGGTGTTTTCACTGGTGTAGTTTGACTGAAACCGTACTTGGCGACAATCTGGTCGATGTATTTTTTCTGGTGGATGCGGATTTCCCCAGGCTTCTGTTCAACATGCATCCCTAAATACCATGAGCACTCCCCCTCATCAGTCATTGGAAATGTTTGTGAGATTTTGGTCTTGAAGTCAAGAATTGCTCGAATATCCTTTCCCATAACATTAACGTCATCCACATGGACTTCGAGTATGAGACCGGTGCTGTCGTTGATAAAGACACATGGGTCATAGGCTGACATACGCCAACCCCAGCTAATCAAAGTGTCCCGAAGTTTCTGATACCACGCACGAGGTGATTGCTTCAATCCGTAAAGGGCTTTAATGAGCATTAGACAGAAACCATGAGGTAGTTTGACGTCCTTAGGGGCTCTCATGTAGACTGGTTTGTCTAGATCGCTGTTCAAGAAGGCGGTTTTGACGTCCCCTTGGTGAACCAACCAGAAGAGAATGGCCGCCAATGCCAGCAGGATGCGGGTTGAAGCAGGCTTGACTACGGAGGCAAACGTTTCCTCATAGTCAATTCCTTCTTCCTGCTGGAAGCCTCTAGCAACTAAGCGAGATTTGTGTTTGATGAGCTGTCCATCTGGTCCATATTTGTCGGTGTTTACCCATCGGGAGGTGACAGGTTTGACCCCTTCAGGGATTGGAACAACGTTCCAAGTACCCTTTTCTTTGTGAGAATTCAGTTCTTCTTTCTTGGCCTCATGGTACTTTGCATCTACAGTCCCATTCAGCTTTAGTTCAAGGAGCGGTGAACTGTGTTCGCCGTATGCCGACAAGCCAAGTTTGAATCGCTTGGGTCTGTCTTTGGCAGCTTGATGCGCAGCATTGATCTTATTCTCATCCATATCTTCATCGACAACTCGTTCTTTAGTTCGTATGTTTTCCTCTTTCATCGGCTGTGAGTTCTTCCAAGCATCTCTCATGGCCCGAAGTTCCTTGGAGACATTTGTCCTTCTTTGGCTGGTGTATAACTCGTAGTTGTCTCGGATATGTTGTTCCCCTAGGTCGTTTGTTTCAAACGGTCGAGTCGCCCAAGATTCATATCTCCCGTCGGATCGCCGGTATCTGCAACCCGCAGCTCTATTGTTCCTTTGTACAGCTTTTACGCATGGATAGCATGGTTGCTCCCCATTGCAGTTGTGCTTCTCTATTTGGCAGCGTACACATTCATCGTCCGATGATTCCCCTTCAATTAGAGGGCCTACAGATGAGAAGCCGAGTGGAAATGGTGCGTCTGGAACCCGATACAATGTGGACAGCAAGCCATTTGGCGTATCATAGGTGCAATTTATCTTCTGTTTAATGCACCTCTTGCAGGGTCGGCCACGATTGCAACTCTTCCCACTCCTTTTAGTACTGCATTGAGCGCAAGGAGGGGAGACTTCAAGCCCTTGTTGTCTGCACGACAGACGCAGCTGGTCAGTGTTGCACTTATTACACGGATGTCTTCCATCGCATGCCAGCCCTCTTGAAGCACATGTATGGCATTTCTGATCCCGACGGACTGGTGTAAACCCAAGCTGTTCTTGTCTCGCCCGCATGTTCTTTCTTCTTCTATTTGTTCGGGCCGTATCTTCTTTTGCGCCTTTAAGATTCCAGTTGCACCGTCTGTTTAGCTTCCTGCAGCCTTCGCATTGCGAACCGCTGGGGCCCGTAAGATAGCACTTGTTCCCCAATTGGAAACATAACCTGCAGGGCGGATCCTGCCGTAGCCCCCTCCCGATCTCCTTCATTCTGTGACGGTTCTCGGGAAGAATAAGGCGCTTAGTTTCCCTTGATTGGGGTTTGCACGCTGTCTTTTCGTTTTTACAGTTCGAGCACGGTATTCCAGTCGTTGGCATGTCACAATTGCGAACTCTCCGGAAGCATCTATCGCATTTATTATCGTTAGGTAGGTAATTCCTCATGCGACGTTCTCCATGTTTCGCGACATAGTCCCAGTATGCTTGCGAAACCGTGCCATCGTCTGAGTAATACCATGAGTCGTCGTTGGCGTCTGATGCTTCTGAGGGTGCGCCAATCTGGTCGACATCGCCTTGGTCATGAGTGGCCTGACGGCTCCTGTTTTGCGCCAGCATCGTTTCGTCGGCATTTTTGCGCTTGGCCATACCGACGTGCCTAGGTTGATCAAAGTACTTAGACGTGATTGTCGGTTCTGCTGCTTCGGCGTCACTCTCATCTTCATCGTCCGCGTCTTCGACCTCAGACTGCGATTGGTACATAGTGTCTGCAACGTGTGGTTCTGGTTGTGAGAGAGATCTTGCTTCCTCTGAAAAAGAGCGAACGTCACTGTCTTTGTCCTCACCACCAGATGTCTCGTCTTTGCTTTCCGAGGAGAGTTGCTCTGGGACGTTGACATCCAGGGTAGGAACTCTGTCTTCCAGGCAAGGTGCATCATGAGGGTCATCTAGTCCCTCACCGTCCTCAACTCGAGCAACACCAATTCGATAGACCTTGTGCTTTTCAGGAGAGTAGATGTGATACATCGCCTCGCTCTCACATCCAACAAAATAGCCTAACCAGCCACGGGGGCTATGTAGCTTTGTCATTTCAGCCGTGTTCCGAAACTCTGGGGGATACGTGATGTATGCTCGGCTGCCCCATATACGTTCTCTTGTGAGAGTAGGTTTGGCACCCTTCAGTGCTTCGTATGGGGTCTTCGCGTCTTTCTTGCGTAGTGCACGTGCCGGGGTTCGATTTTTGAGCCAGACGGCATGTTGTATAGCTTCAGGCCAAAGATTCTCAGGAATGCTAGAGATACGCAGGAGTTCGGTGCCTTTTTCTGAGACGATCTTGGAGACTTGTCCAGATATGGACGTTTCCTGTACCATCGGCGCGGCCTTCTCTCGAATCGTACGATTAGTTCTTTCAGCGACTCCATTCTGGTAGTGCGCATAGGGTTCGATGGGTTCTCGGGCGATAGAATGGATGTCGCACCATCTGCCAACCGGTCCATTCTCAAATTCGTTGTCTAAACGACAGCATCGAATAGTGATATTGTAGGTCTTCTGGATGAACTTGACCAGAGATTTGAAAACGTCGAGGAGTTGATATTTGCGATCGAATCGTGCACTCCAGGTGTACCTGGTACAGTCGTCGGTGATGAACAGGAAGTATTTCGTACCATCAAAACCCTCGATCGGGTATGGTCCCCATACGTCAACATGTACCATCTGTCCTGGCTCTTGAGCTTGGCGCTTGGCTGGGTCCCGTGGGATCTTAACTAGAGCCCGTGTAACCGCACACACTGGGCATACCGCCTTGAGCTTGGCCCTGATTTGTGCTGCTGTGATTTCCATTCCAGTGGAGGAATCCAACAGATTCAACATGCTCTGGAATCCAAGGTGTCCAAGTCGACGATGCCATCTCCATACCGGGTCATCAAAGTTCACTGTGGCCGCAGCAACCTCCCTTGATTCAAAAGGATTGAGTGCTTTCTCAGCGTCGAGATGGTACAGACCATTCTCAAAGATGGCATGTCCAATCTTATGTCCTTGGCCGTTGATCCACGTCATATACTGGTCATTGTAGACGCCAGTAAGCTTGGCTTTCTGAGCGAACATTCCACCTGAAAATAGGTTGCATTTCCCTTGAGGGGCATAGGCAACTTCCGAGAGTGACACCGTCACCGGAAATCCATCAGGGTTTTTGAGAACTACTTGAACTATACCTCCGCCTTTGACTTCAAGGGTAGTAGAGCCATCGGCGGTGCTAATGTCTATTGAGCAGTCGTTGAATGGGCGAAAAGTCTCTTTCTTGAACCATTTGATGTCGTTGACAATGTGCATATTAGCTCCAGTATCCGCTAACCATGTGTCTGATGTACAAGATGTGCCGACCAAGAAAGCTCCCAAGGTTCTCTTTGCAAGACTCGATTTTCCAAGCTCCGAATCGCTAGTACCAGCTCCCCCTGATCCCTGCAACTCTCTACAAGCCCCAACACTACGCATCTGTGGCGAAATGTCAGCTGCGTTCGTATGAAGTGCAGGGGAGGGAGCTGTACCTAGGGTGTCGGCACAAGAGTAGGCATCTCTGAATGTGGTGAGGTTAGTTTCCGTGGCGCCACCCATATCATTGATGGGCTTGTTGTCGGTATTGATGGCGAACCTGTCCTTAAGGGAACGTGGGACTTTGTCGGGGTTTTTGGTCCAGCAGTTTTCTTCAGTATGACCGGTCTTGCCACAGCCGGGATAGGTGCATTTCAAATGACTCCTGTCCTCACGCTTTGACCTCCGGCTGCCGTTATAGCCAGTACCACCATTGGGGTTGTTGTTGTTGCTGCTCGCTTCCTTCCTTGCCCTGTCCTTAGCCTTCCTTTCTTCCTTCAAGCGGATTTGCTTGGCTTCTTCGACATGGAGGCGTTCGTAGAGATAGTCCAAGTCGGGAGCGTCATCAGGTTTGGTCGAGCGGATCCAGTCATACTTTTCTTTAAAGTCACGGAAGTTTGGTGGAAGGCCATGTAGAAGAGCAGTGGCAAGCATGTCGTCGGTCATGTCATATTTGACGGTCCTGAGGTCGGCTTTGATTTGGCGCACTCTGTTGGTGTACTCAGTCATGGATGGGCAGTCGTCAAGCTTGAGGTCGTTGAGTTGATTTAGTAAGTTATCACGGGCACGCTCATTGGTGACGGCGTATCGCTTCTTGATGAAGTCGTAGGCCTCCTTGGCGTCTGCACAGTCTTCGGTCTCGATCTTGATACCGTCGGAAACCCAGGCGTCAATCAGCTTGCCTGCGAGCTTCATTTTGTTCTTGGCGTTGTTGTATTCATTATAATCAATCTGCCATCGAAGGGTGTTGTTGGTGGACATCATGGTTCGGGCATCATCCGCTTCGTCATCATCGTCAGTCGAGGGGGTGAAGGTCTGAGCCGTTTTCTTGGTTCGGATAGAGCGGCGAGTTTCTACTTCGACGAATTTCACGAAGTAGTCTTCTTTCTTAGGCTTAGAAGGGACGACTTCCTCGCCGGTGAGATATTCAAGAATATCATTCGCTTTTGCCGCGCGCTCAAACTCACGTTTCCAACCTATGAAGTTGGTCTTGCCCTTGAGCTTGCGGTCGTCTTTGACCTCGTCCACCTTGGAGTCAGTCATGTCTGGAGTCTGGGGTCTGGAGTCTTGGTCTGGGTTCTGTGATCACTGACCACTTGTCCCAAGTCAAAGCATAAAAGAGAGGCTCATAACCAGTTGAAGCTCTGAACTGGGAGAACAAGTGTAATAATATTCTATCTAGGAGCTAGAGACCTACATATATAGGTCTATATGGAAGGATGTGTTGTTTGAGGCTGGCTCATCACTGTTTGTGATGAGCCATCACATCACATCACCGTTTGTGATTAGTCGTCACACCACGTGATCTGGGATCCAACTGGATCGCTGGATCTCGTAATACTGCTCCAATAACCTCAAACCAGTGTAGAGTCTTCGGGTAAATGTTTTTCTCGTGACGGTTCCAGTCTAGCGCTTTAAGCCTTCTTGCCTGGATTATTGGGTGGCGTTTCCTGAACGCTATCGTCCAGTTCAGATGCGGCGGCTTGAGTGGCCTGGCTGATTGAGGTCGCTGGAGGGTGAGGCGGTACGCAAGTGATGGTATAAACTTGATTGGGATAGGATAGCCGAAGTCAGACATCTGTAAGATAAATTTAACAAGTGCTTCCTCTTCCCATGGAGTAAGATACTGCTGGTCTTGGGCCTTTTGTTCTATTGATCGTCGGCCGTTCCGACGATGATTGAGGGTAGAGCAAGCAACGTCGCCATGGTCTGCAAGAGCGCGGTACGAAAAGGGGACACCCGGAGGAACTCCTTCCGCTAATACACGGCTTGCCTTGTCCATACTTATCAGCTTGCTGTGATTAGTGGTGGTGATGATGATGGACGAGTGAGCCAGCATCCATCTTAAGGCAGGCCGGCCAGTGCCGCGTGACAAAGGGACGAGGCAAGCGGATAAGCCACAGTTATTTTTAGGGCTTGATCTGCGTTAGGTATAGCCTGTGGCGCGCCATTGATTATGTAAATTTGTAAAGTATCATAAAATACGGCTAAAATCTCCCGCCCCCATACAGCACGGGAATACTCCCGGAATGTATAAATTCAGCTTAGTATTGCTATCAATTTTTGGGAATAAACTAATCTTGATCATGACTTCTCGTCTTGCCCTCCGAAGTATCAATCAACCTCCTCATCCGCTCTGAAGCTGGGGTAGAAAGCTGGGCCTGCATTTGAGAGCGTCAACGGAACAATCGGTAGCGTCATTAGCACCGCGACAATCTTCGTTGTAGGTTGCTATAGTGAATGAGAAAAGGCTACAGAATAATATTACAGTAGATAGAGCTTTGTATTTATGCGACGGAGCAAGTTTTTTGAGTTTAAGTGTAAAAGTGTCTCGTTACACTGTGTGTCTCGCTACGTAGTGAGCGGCCTTACTTTATTATATATATATTAACTATTAGTAGGTTTTTAAACATTTATTAAGTTATTACCTAATTTATTATAATCTAGTAATTAATGACTACTTGTTTTAAAAGTGATTTTTCTTTTCTTTATAACTATACCTTTTGAGTACTATATATAACTAACGTTTTTTACAAGCGAGTGGGCCATACAAGCGAGTGGGCCACTTTTGCCAAGAATTACCTTTTCTTTAATAACTTTACGAAAACTTAATATTATTTAATAAAAATTTAAAATTAGCTTTTTAGATCTTCAATACAGCTCATATTAAATTTGCAATATAATATTCTTACGTAATTATAAGTTATTAAGCTTAAAATCCACTTTACTTTAAAATGCTTTTTAGCTATTTATATTTATAATATTACTTAATAATAAATTTTAAAAATTTAAATACGAGGTATTTAAGGTCTAGTCTATAATATATTAAAATTTAAAGACTATAGTATTAGTAGTTTTCAAGGAATTAAAAAGTAGGGGCTAAAACTTCCTCTTACCTAAAGTTCTTAAAAACTTACTTATTCTATTACGATAAAAGTATAATAAAGTCTAAATTATATATAAAATAGCTTAAATTCAATTACTATAGTGTCTTATTTAATAGTTATTAAAACATTAATAGTTAAATACTAAATTTTTAAAAGCAAATTCTAAGCTTAATAACTTATTATTACGTGGGAATATTATAATGCAAATTTAATATTTGCTGTATTTCGTATCTGAAAAGTTAATTTTAAATTTTTGTTAAATAATATTAAGTTTTCGTAAAGTTATTAAAGAAAAGGTAATTCTTGGCAAAAGTGGCCCACTCGCTTGTATGGCCCACTCGCTTATAAAAAACGTTAAGTATAAAATTCTTTTCCACTTTTTATTTTGCTTTTTCCTATTGTTTAATTTTTTTATTTAACTTTACTAATAATAATATGTTTAATACGTTTTATAAATAAGCTTTAGGCTTTTTTACTTTTACTATTTTACTTTTTAATACGTATATATTACTATTTTATTAGCTTATACTTTAATTATTTAATAATAGTTATTTTTTATTTACATTTTTATTTATAAACTTAGCTTAACTTTCATAAACTAAATTTTTTTTAAGTTTTTAAATAATATTTTAAGAAATAGGAATGTTAAGAATTATATTTAAATAGTATTTAAATAGTATTTCTTAAACTATACTTAATAGCAAAACTAGGTTTTTTTAAATAGTTATAACAAACCTTACTATACTTATAAAAAGAAGTTTTAGTATACTACTTTTTATATTTAGTAAAGTACTATAACTTTAAACATGTAATTTACGATTATATAATAAAGTATTTATTTATTATAATTAAAGTTTATAAAAGTATTTAAATAAAGCAAGTTAACTTCTTTTTACTAGTATAAATAAAGTATAAAAAAGTTTTAATTTATTACAATTTTTTAATAGCCAGATACTAAAAAAAGTTAAAATATAGATTTTAGCAAAAAAAAAATTTTTTTTACTATAATTTTAATATAAAAAAACTAAAATTAAAAGTAAAATATAAACTTTACATTAAAATTTTATAATTAAGACATAAAAGTAGTTTTTTATTTAACTAAAATTATTATATATTTAAACTCTACTTGCACATGTTATAAACTTTAACTATTAATAACCTTTTTATATATAGTAAGAAACTTACTATAATGTGTTTCATGGGTGAGTGGAATACCCAGGTGAGTAGAATATCTAAATACTAGCTTTAAACTTTAACAGCGAAATAAATATCAACACCACGAAAAAATTACTAGAATTACTCTAAATTTAATACTTCTTTCTTATAGGTTTATATATTATGTTCTGCCTCACTGCAGGCGCCGTAGTGCCTTTTTAATAATAGGCTATTCTTTATACTATTCTGCTTAAAGAACTTTTTAGCCTCTTCTATACTACTATTACCTAAAGAAGCTATTAAATTCTCTGTCTTGCCTATAGACATTACTTCTCTAGCTTTAATATATTTTCTTTTGTGATTTTTATGCTTAGTTATTTTCTTATTTACCTAACAAAGAGCAGAGAGCTTGTCTTTTATTAACACTATTTCATACACTATCTTTTTAGCGCCTTTTTAAAGCTAATTAAGGGCTTCTAGCATAGAAGCAGGCGATGAATCCTAGTGCCTTTAAATCTAATCGTGAATTAATATAGATTAAGCGCTAATTTCGCGTGTATTACCTAGTATTTATAATTCCCATAGAGTCTCCTGTAGTAGCTCTAGTATAGACGTATAAAAGACTATATTAATCTAGAATAAGATAGTATTAAAGTTATAAGGGATTAAACCAGCTTCTTAAAAGCTTTCTAAGATATTATTCTCTATAAAGGCCTTATCATAAGCTATTTTAAAGGCTGGAAGGAAGTATTTTTTTATAATATATTAAATATAGTAGCGCGATAGCTTACTAATCTGTATACTATACGCCTTCTTTAAAGGCGTAAAATAGTCTATATTAAGCGGCTATACTAAGTGCGACAAGTGTAATAGTATATAGAAAGTAATAATCTTTTATTCCTTATAAATATCCTGGAACTTTAATAAGTTATAGCTCTTATAGCTAATAATAATAAGTAATCTATATACTCCTATAGTACAATCCTTTATAAACCTATTAAAGTGCTTTAATTATGTAATACTAAGCTTATTATTAGTTTATCTATTATTGCTGAGGCTGATTTTCTAGTTATAAAATAAATTTTATTCTCTAACCCAGATATTAATATACGCCTGCCCTTAAAGATAATAAAAGGTAGAAGTATTTATTCTAAAACGTTAATAGCTTTTATTACTGTAACTTAGTTTCTATTACCTGGCTAAATGAGTTTACGCCTTCCTTAATATCTATTAGAGTTAGTTATAACTATTTTAGCTGTAATTACCCCTATTATAAAATCAGTCTTATTAAAGTTGTAGGTATCTTTATCTAGGATCTTATACATTTCCTTTATCTTTAAACTAGCTTAAGCTACGTGTTGATAAGCTCTAGATCTTTATTTAAAGCTTATTATTAATTATAAGTATATGTAAGACATATTTCTATCTCTAGCCTACGCTTAATAAACTCATTAATCTAGTTCTTACTAACATGCTTTTTATCCTGTGTCTTTAGTAAGTTATTAGCTATTATATATATCACAAGCTTTATAGCAGGAAATTCTTGTAAATTAAAGTTAAGAATATGTTCCACTATTACTTCTTCTTCACGTAGAGTAAAGTGAGCTGATTTAGGTTATATTTTAGCGCAAGTAAGTACGCCCTTACGCGCGTGCTATAAACTAGTTAAAGATACTATATAAAGCCTTACAGCCTTACGTAGCTTTAATTCTTTATCCTTATTTATAGCTTATAAGGCTATAAAGAGATTCAACTAAATTCACAATTTAGCAGGATTATTATTAGGTTATATTATTAGTGTAAAGTTAGAGAGTTAATTTTTAGTATTTAGGTGTTCCACTTACTTAGGTATTTCGCTTATTTATGAAACACATTACTAAAACTACTTTTACTTATTAATATTTTCAAGTTTGTTTTAAAAATCTTTAAGCTTATAATTAATAATATATTATTTTTTAGTAATTTTTTTATAGGTTTTAGAGTATAGTAAAACAATATAATAGATTTAGTTACACTTTTAATTAGTATTTTTATAGTATAAAAAAGTTTTTTGATTAACTTTTTACTATAATATAAATATTTAAAGCTATTTAAATTTTAAAGCCTTAGTATAAAAGTTTTATTAAATAAAAATATTTTTTTAAACTTAGTAATATTTAGTACTTATAAACTACTATTTTAAGTTTATTTAAAATAAAATAAAAGTATATACTAAAATATAGTATATAACCTTTACTTATATTATATTATATTAACAACTAATATAGTTATATAGTATTATACTTATATTTAAAAATTTAAGTATAGTATAATGTTTAAAAGTATTAATAAGTAACTATATAATTTTTTATACCATTATTTAATATAACTTTTTACTTATTTTTTTATTACTATTATTACTAGAAGTTAGTAGACATTGTGTTAGTAAAGTATTTTTAAAAAGTATTAATTTAATAAAGTTTAAAATATATATAATTTTACTTTATAATATTATATATAGCTAATACTTAAAAAAGAAAAAGTTAAAACACATACTTTATTAGAAAAAAAGCTTTTATTTAAGTGTTTATTATAAATATCTAATAATAGATATTTTATTTTTATTAAGTATTTATATTTACTAGTATATATTATTACATGTTAGCACTTTTTTATTTTTTTATACTTTTATAACAAATAAAGTAATTAAATTTTTATATAAAAACTAGCTTTAAAGTTTTTATATTAATTTATTAAACTATATATATGTGCTTGTTTTTAAATTTAAATACTATATTAATAACTATAATTTAATTTTAAAATTATTTATTAATATAAGTTTATTTTATATTAACTACTTTAGTAAATTATTTTAAATAAAAAACAAATATTATTTACATATAAACTATAAAACTAAGTACTAAGTATAATTAAAAAAGTATTTTATAACTTAATAAAGTTTAATATCATAATTTTAATAGTTTATAATTTTAAATTTATTACTATTAATATATTAAATAAATATAATATTCTATTTAGTATATTATTTTTAAATAAAAAGTAATTTATAAGTAAGAACTTTTACTAACAAAATATTATATTATTTTATTATTTATAATACTAAATAAAGCACTACTTTAGTTTTTACTTTTAGTATGTTAGAGTAGTTAACATGTTTAATATATTTTTTAATTACTAAAATATTATGTTTTTAATATTAGTAATTGTGACTGTTAGCTTACCTAAAGTATACTTGGGTTATATAATTATCTACTTATTTTAGCTTAGTATCTTAATATTAATCTATATAAACACTTCAGCTCTACACACCTTTATTAACTTTATTCTAGAGTAGTTAACTTTAGCTATTTTAACTATTAGCTTTAATACTAATTATAAGAATATTACTAGCTGTAACAGTAATAAAAAATTTAACTTAAATAGTATTTATTTTTAAAAGCTTTTTAATAAACACTTTATATAAAAGTAAAAAAAGCTTAAGTAAAGTATATAAGTAAGTAGTTTATTTACATATAAAAAGTCTAACGTATTTAATAAGTGAGTGCTTTAGATAAGTAAGCACTCCACCTTAAAAACACACTAAAAAGTTAAGAATTTACACTTAGATATCTCAACAACCACATGGTGATAAATTCTAGAAATTTAATAGATAATTGATAGTGCTTTGGAATGAATGCCATTGCATTTTCAAGAGCTAGCAACTAATCGTTATTAAGATATTTAGGAAAACGTGAATTTGGGGGCCGAAATACCACGAAATACCACCATCTTAATAACTATTAATTGCTAGCTCTTAAAAATATAATGGCATTCATTTCAAAGCACTATCAATTACCTATTAAATTTCTAGAATTTATCACCATGTGGTTGTTGAGATATCTAAGTGTGAATTCTTGATTTTTTAGTATGTTTTTAAGGTAGAGCGCTTGCTTGTCCAGAGCACTCGCTTATTAAATACATTATATATTTTATAATTTTTAAATAAATTTATTATTTTATTAGCTATATAGCACTAAAAGTAAAAAATATATAGCTAAGTAAATTTTAATAAAAGTTAAGTAAACTAAAATTAGAATATAGTAGAATATAGTATAGTTTATTAAAAAAAAGTTTTACTATACTAACTAATATAATTTATAACATATTTATGTTATATTAGTTTTAGTACTTTTAGTTAGTGCTATAAGTTTAATTACTTTTAAGTAATATTTTACTTTATTTTTATATAAATTTATAATTAGAATTTTTATATTTTTTAGCTTTTATTTAATATAAATTCTATTTTAATAATAAAAATACGTCTAATCTTGTCTTATTTTTAGTTAGTTATTTTATTACATAATTTTTTTTTTTACTTATTTTCTACTACTAGATAATGTAAACTAAAAGTTGTTTAAACTTAAATTATAAGTTAGAAAATTTACTTAAAATAGTTATTTTAATAAACTTTACTAACCTTTAGTTTTAATAATTAGTATTTTATAAATTTAGCTAAAAAAAAAAGTAAGCATAAAACTTTATTTAATTTCGTACTAAAATTTAGTATATTTATATTATATAATTTTTTTATATATATAACTACTACTACTAAAACATATTATTATAAAATTTTATAAAATTTTATAGCTATTAGTAATGTGTTTTTTAGCTAGTAAAGTTAGTACTTTTTACTACTACTATTACTAAATATAGAATAGATTTTACTAGTACTATATTATTTAAGAGTTTTAATTTTAATAAACTTAAAATATATACTACTTTATTAAAGTACAACCAAATTTTTTATACTATTTTATAAAACTATATATATAAATAATATTTAATATAAATAAAATAAAAAGCTAATAGTATTTTAACTTTTTAATAAAAAAAGTTTTAGTTAAGTATTTATTATAAATATTTAATAATAGTTTCTTTTTTTATTAAGTATTTATACTTACTAGTGTTTATTATTATATATAGTCGCTAGCGAAATCGGCTTCCCCTCAAACACAGTTTACACATAGTTTGTTCTACTTTATGAACAGGGATCTAGGTGCCTCACCTTATATATTTAGTAAAACATCGATCTACAGTTCACGTGTTTAACCACGAATACCAAGCTTTTACATACCATATCTTATATACAGTTAGATAAACTACTCTAGAATAATATATGGTATTATTAATCTTGGCTATAGCGCTAAGGCTCGCTTTAGAGAATTAATATTTAGTCTCTACCTTTGCCACACCACACGCGTTTGATTTCTCAGCTTTTTGAGCTTTTTAGTCCTCTTGCCACTTGCATACCAAGCGCTTATGACGACATCGGACCCGTGTATATAAAACTTAGCAATCTACTGATTTCAAAGTAGGTAAATTTCTAATTCAATCAGTATTTATAAATTATTGCTACTCTTGCTGCTTCTCAGCTATAAAATTGAATCAACCGCAATGGAGATAGGCGGGGAAGGAGGTCTAGGGAACCCTAAAGGTGAATTCTAAGATTGACACGTGACTAGACCGATTACTAAAAGCAACAACGCTACCATAAACAGCAGTGTGACTTTCCTGATATTTATCAGGAAGCTAAAGCATATCCTCTCTCCTTTAACTTACCCACTGATCCTTCACAAATATAGCGTGTAAGGGACTTGGTCGGGAAACACCTGTGCTATGTGGAGGAGGCGCGGTATATAACAGTCCTCTATTAGTCTGGAGGAACGTTCTATTATCAGAGAATGATAGGGTTTGAACGGCATTAACATTAAGCGTCTGTAGCACCGCACCTGAGCTGGCGTCCCACAGCTTGACTGTGCTGTCCCATGATGCCGACGCCAGCACCTTGCCGTCCGGCGAGAAGGCTATGGCCCGGACCGAACCCTGATGGCCCTCGAGCGTCTGCTGCACCGCACCCGAGCTGGCGTCCTATAGCTTGACCGTGCTGTCATCCGATGCCGACGCCAGCACCTTGCCGTCCGGCGAGAAGGCTACGGCCCGGACCGAACCCCGATGGCCCTCGAGCGTCTGCTGCACCGCACCCGAGCTGGCGTCCCACAGCTTGACCGTGCTGTCCCACGATGCCGACGCCAGCACCTTGCCGTCCGGCGAGAAGGCTACGGCCCGGACCGAATCCCGATGGCCCTCGAGCGTCTGCTGTAATGCATGCCCCCGAGCTGGCGTCCCACAGCTTGACCGTGCTGTCCCACGATGCCGACGCCAGCACCTTGCCGTCCGGCGAGAAGGCTGGCGTCCCACAGCTTGACTGTGCTGTCCCACGATGCCGACGCCAGCACCTTGCCGTCCGGCGAGAAGGCTACGGCCCGGACCGAACCCTGATGGCCCTCGAGCGTCTGCTGCACCGCCCCCGAGCTGGCGTCCCACAGCTTGACCGTCCTGTCATCCGATGCCGACGCCAGCACCTTGCCGTCTGGCGAGAAGGCTACGGCCCGGACCCGACCCCGATGGCCCTCGAGCGTCTGCTGTAATGCATGCCAAGCCTTTTCGACTTTGGGTAATCTTTGCATCCATTGAGGCATCTGGCCTTCAAACTGCTTCCTTACTATGCTCATCGTTGGAGCGAAGATAAGTGCGCTGCAATATACTTGCAAGGGAGCCTGCTCGACCGCCAGCCGGCCGTATAGCACGAATCGCTTCATATCGTGGATAAATGCGTATAAATGGGGACAGTCGCTAGCCTGGATAATAGCTTAGTTAGATACTTTCCCACACACTGTAGGTAGGCTTGCAAGAGCTATTGACTCTAAGGAAGCAATTGCATGAATCCCTTCAGAGACCTTTCGCATCCAGCTCAGCGCCTCAAGCCAATGAAGTAGATGCACCTGTAGGAACCGATGGACTTGGTCATTGTCGCAAAGCTGGCCTCCGCTCTTTTGCAAATGTTGAGTCCAATAGAGGCATGCATACTGAACCTCTGGAAGCAGATATTGATCTACTTGGCTGCTCTCTACTCTAGTAGTACGCACCCCGGGAGCGTCTACGCCACAGATATCTTGCTTAAGAGAGTTTTCCATGAGCCGGATACAGTTATAGGCCAACGTTTGATGCGCTTGCTTCCTGTCCACCCAGAAGTTTGGATCTTCGCACCTCTCTTTGTTAGTAAGGAAGTCGCGAAATGAAGGATGATGCAGACGAAGCGGGCGGGTTTGGTCTTTTGGAATATCGAGGATAGCATGAAGATCCTTCAGCATCCGATCCACTCTCTGTTTCTTGATAAAGAGTAGCCTGCTCAAAGACTCAACGGAGAGGGGAGAGAATAAAGCTGCGATACTTCCAAGAATGTCTCTCAGCATGCTATAAAACGTTTCTTTTTCTTGTTCAATGAAGCCTGGGCGAATGGAGTCCTGTAAAACAGTGATATAGATCCCGTTAAGGTGTCCTTCTGGGGTAGCGGTAGCAGCAGAGGCATCGCCCTCGAGAAGTCTGCGTAGTCTCTCATCAGCAAATAGCCCTTCGCGAATAAACCGACAGGCAGTTTCGGCCCAGATGAATAGGCCACTTGCACTCCGGACCAAAGTTCTAACGACCTCTGCGCCCGGCCAGCCAGCATCCAGAGAATCTTCTTGGCCGATAAGCCTAAGGTTATACTCCAGGAAAATTGATATGTCATGGTCCACAATCGACGGAGATATATTATGGAGTACAAAGTCTTGGTGTTCCGCGTCCGGTATTCGGCAGAATCCATATCGAATCGGAATTTCAGGTCTACTAGTCAAAAAGACTCGCAGCCTAGCCGTCTCCAACAATCGAGCCTCAGCCAAGAGTTGTACAATGATTTGGATGTTGTTGTCGTCGTCACACTCATCAAGCGCATCGACTACCAGAACATACAAGGTTTGGCAGCCGTTGCCGTTTAGCTTTGACAGCGGACGGAGGACAAGCTGGTGCCACTGGTCGCGGAGAGACTGGCTTGCAATGTCGCTACGCTCCGTAATTGCATCGCAAATGTGCTGATAGAGAGCCGGTACGTTATGTACAAGCTGCACAGCGACACTTGTGACAAACCTGCCAGCATGGCTAACATCTCCACCGCCTCTTGAGAAGAAGAAACTTGCCCCGAGACGCTCCCACTTATAGTATTCGTGGGCAACAGTCCGGGCAATCGTCGACTTTCCCGTGCCGGCCAAGCCGTTCAGCCAGAAGATAAAGTGCTTCTATTGTCCATCAGCCCAGTCGTATATCTCCTGAAGAATGTCGACCCGAGTGTCGGGGAGGCAAGCAGGTTCGTGCTGTCTGTGGTATGAATTAAAAGGTGCTTCAAGAGCGTACGGCAAACGACTGAGCGTCTTTTCTAGCGCTAAATTGCCCGTCAGCGTTCCGCCTTTCATTACTGCCTATACTAACCATCTCTTTCTCGAATGATCTCATCCACAGTATGTGACTTCTCAACTTGAGCCGTTGGTATCACCGACAGCACTTCCTTCGCACACGCTGCTGCAGTTCCTGCCGCATATGGTTGCCACCTTTTGTTCTTGTGCGAGTCGGCGTAGTCGCATATGCCCCTGATGACGAGGCATGGGAAGCTATTCATTAGACCCGCCGCCTCCATCTCGAAGCAGAGAACAGTACCCAACCCCGAACTGATTTTGTCCCTCGTAGCGCCGTCTCGCATGACTCGATTCCCCGATGCTATCGTGCCGTAGTGAATCACAACTTCCTTGCTACCACGCGACTGCCGCTCTACTACCTTCTCTTTGCTACATTGTTCGCATGCAGCTCCTCCCTCATGATCGTAGTCTGCTGCAAATAAGACATCAGGCCCTGCATTTTCGCGTGTAAACGTCGGCAAACCGTTGAGTTTAGAAAGATATTCCCAGAGTCTGCTTCTTCCTCCGATATGGTTGGCGCGTAGCTTTGCGACCGCATTAAGCAGGATCTTTGGTGGAGTGTTGAGGAAACCCGTCCGCTTAAATCCACTTGGTGTGGCCTTCCCAAAGTCATATTGCACCACTCCACCATGCTGCTTATGCGGACTGCTGACCACCACGTCCCCAAGGTGTATGTCTGCCTCCAAGCTTGGAACCCCTCCTCCGATACCTACCATTAGACAGAACCGGATGGACCTAAAGGCTGACATCATCTGGACGGCGACCGCCGCGGCTGAGTTCGTGCCAGTTTGGCCTGCCGGTAGACACGCGATGACGACGTTGTGTTCGCCGATTCGGCCAAGTGTGTATATGTTGGGGTCGTTAGGGTCGTGATCGAGGTCATCGTGCTCTTCGTTGAGCATCTCCTGCGCGGCAGAAAGTTCGACTGGGAGGGCGCAGACCCATCCTACAGTGTAGTGTTCGCAACAAGGTCGGCGTTGCTTCGCCATCTAGGCGGTATTCGTTAGGTCTGAGGTCCGCTCGGAAAAGGTTGAACTGGACAGGTCTGGTATTTCAAAAGGTTGGCAAGACGATGTCCTTGAGGCAATGCTCTGCGATAATCATATTAGGAAGGAACTAGTTAGGTTTTGCTGTCGAGGGAGACCAGCGGCACAGCACATAATGGATGTCTTGAAGGTGTCGAGGACGTCGGCTACGGCATGCTGGCGATATGTCAGGCGCTGTTGTCGTCTGTCATCGTTCAGCTCGCTCAGCTCGCTGAGTCACGCCTGTCAATTGGAAGCACGCATGGGCCACACACAACTCGCTTCTCGTCCCATTGCTCCTCATCGTCGACGTCTTGTCTAGGAAGCTTCAACTGCGTACCGTACCATATAAGGGAAGTACTCTAATAACTTTGTAGGTCATCTTAGAAAAATGGCGCCGAACCTTGCTGCCTCACAGCACGACCTGATCCGTGATATGATCCTCGACAAGACGCTTGCTACTGCTGAAATGGCCGAGGTTGCTGGCTGCAGTGAGGGTTCCGTCAAAGCGATACGATCAAATCTTCGTTACTTCAACACTACAAAAGCTCCTCCAAATGGGGGTGGAAGGCCTTGATCGATTACGTCACCCATGCTAGAGGCTTTACGTGAACACCTGCTTGAGAAACCTGAGCTATATCAGGACGAAATGGCTGTCTTCTTATGGGATGAATTTGATGTTCTCGTATCTACATTTAGCATTAGCAGGGCTCTAAAATCCATGGGTTGGTCGAAGAAAGCGGCTCGGCGCATTGCGAAGGAGCAGAATCCGGATCTGCGAGATTTCTACCTCCATAATCTATCAGCATTTCGCTCATATCACCTTGTATTTCTTGATGAGTCAGGATGCGATAAACGCATTGGGTTTAGACGGACTGGTTGGTCTCCTCTTGGTGTAGCACCTGTCCAAATTGCTAGGTTTCATCGTGACCAAAGATATCAAATCCTGCCGGCCTACACACAAGATGGAATTCTTTTGGCACGAGTGTTCCGGGGATCAACGGATAGCACCGTCTTTGAAGACTTTGTTGAGCAGCTCCTCCCTCATTGCGGTAGGTGGCCGGAACTAAAGTCCGTGCTTGTAATGGATAATGCGTCGTTCTATCGCACGGAGCGGCTGGAGCAGATGTGCCATGAAGCTGGCGTTAAGCTTATGTACTTGCCTCCTTACTCACCGGACCTTAATCCAATTGAGGAGTTCTTTGCTGAATTGAAGGCGTTTATTAAGAAAAACTGGCATGCATTCGAAGATGGACCAGAACAAGGCTTTGACGCATTTCTGGAATGGTGTATTGACATGGTGGGCGGGAGGGGGGATAGTTCGAAAGGTCACTTTAGGCATGCGGGTATCACCATTGAAGAGCTATGAGCGAGGGGTGTATCTAGACTGCCATGGAGTTGAATTTCTAAATGAAGCAAGTAAAGAAGTGAGAGTAATTTGTAAATTATGTAACATTCAGCTGTACACTTAAACTGACGTTCCCATCTCATCAACGCACTTGTATTGTTTGACCCAGTACTCAATATCACTTACAAAGCGCCGGGCGACGCCTCTCTTCACGCCGTTATTGATGAAGAAACTTGGATCTTGGTCCTCGTAGATCTGCTCGAGGTCCAATCCATCAGCTAATGCCACATCACAGGCTTTCTGGTATTCCGCCTTTTGAGTCTCCTTATTAACTCTTGACTGCTGCCAATTACTATATTCCTCTACAGCAACATCCAGGAAGCCTGGAATAACGAGACGAGGAGCTAGAGGCGCCGCTGAAGGCTGGGTTGCCATTGATGAGGTTGACGTAGAAGGCTGATGAGTCGGCGCAGGAAGCACGTTCGTAATATTAATTGGAGGAAAGGTCGATGAGGAACTGTTAGTAGTTTTCTGCTGCCTCTCAAGTCGCTGCTGCTCCTCCATATATAATTGCTGACGGATATCCTCCGGGACATCGTCGTGGGTCCGTAATTGGCCGCCCCGCTCCACGTGCGTAATAAGGCCCTTAAGCTGATGGGTCCTTAGCTTATAGTGCTTCTTTCCTATAGGATCTCGCCAGCAATGAGGCCCAAGGTGGCAAGGCGGGCCAGGGCACCGCATAAGATCATAGACGCCTCGCCAGATGGACGGTTGTCCAGAAGTCTCTTCTTCAGCCTCAAGTTGTGTGGCTCTATCATTAAGCATCTGTTGAGTAGTGGATGAAAAGCCTCGTTTGCCGCCCTTTCTTGAATAGTATTGTGTATGCTTATAATTTAAGTATACTAATTTTAAAATTAATTTAAAGTAAGTTAAATATGCATTTAATTTTTAAACTAAACTATAAATAAACTAGTTACTATAAATCTTAATTTATAATAACTATAAAACGTATAAGTTACTTAAACTTATATAGTAGTATTTTAAAAACTATATTATTTTTTATTATATACTATTATATACTTTTTATAAGCTTTAGCTTTATAATATTAAAGTCTTTAGTTTATTAAAAATTATATATTATAGACAAGTTACAGTACTATATAAAAAGTATAGAAACAGTGATGACTCAGCTACCCTGTGCCTCTACCTCACCCCACCTTTACATTGACATTAAAGCTATAAATTTGTATGTACAGGCCTATGTAGCTCATTTTCTTGTTGTTGCACATTCCTACAATTAATATTTAGTATACCACCCATGTGCCTTTCAAACAGCAACCAATCTCTTCTTCATTGAGTGAATAAGCTTCAAAAGTAGCGTATTTGGAAGCTTCTTCCAAGCCTCCTGCAAAGCGGCGCATAACGCTTCCCGATCTCCCTCAGTTCTTCCGCAGTGATCAAGCTCTGGGTGGAGTTTATGGACCATAAGTTTTAAAGCCCACCAAAGGTGCTCAATAGGGTTGAGATCAGGTGAATATGGAGGCCATTCAATAGTCCAGATACCATACTCTTCCAGCCATTTCTTACTCCATTCTGAGCTGTGGATCGGTGCATTATCTTGCTGAAACCTATGGCCTGGACGGTAGTAAGGTAGCAAGCCTTCTTCTAGTGCATTTGTGTATGAGACAGAAGTGTAGCCTTTGCCAGGTGAGGTGTAGTCTCGTTCCATAATAATTAATTTACTCCTGCCTACCCTCCCGTTAGGAGTGAGCCAGAAGCAACCCCAGACCATTTGACAGAGGCTCTTGCTCTTCTCTTTCTCCTGGATCATATTCTTATACCATTTCTCGTGTGGGAAGCGGAAACACCACTCTCTGTTCTGCCCAGAGCCACGCTCAACAGAACACTCGTCGCTGAGCTTGACTGTCGTTGTCTTCCAGTTGAAATTAGCATAGTCCCTTGCAAATTGAAGCCGTTTCCTGGCAGCGGCTCGTGTCAGCTTTGGTCTCTTCTTACAACGCCACTTCTAGGGGCCTCGTTCGCGGGGTATATTATAGATAGTATTGCGGTGTACGTGCTTAAGGCTGGTCTCCTTCATAAGGTTTTTATACTCCATTTTCGGGAATTTTCGAGCCAGACGCCAGAGGGCTCTTTTCTCGTGCCAATTTGCCTTCTCTGGACGCCCGCTACGAGGCGGACTTTCGACTTTTGCATGTTTGTTCCAGCGTTGAATTGTCTTGCTGATACAGCTCTTTGAACATTGAAACTCAGCCGCTAGCTCTTTGTATGAAACGCCAGCCTCAGCCTTTGCAATAATTGCTGAACGTTGCAGGATTGATAATTCAGCATGTATTCTTCGATTTCCGCTAATTTCTGTGCCAAAAGCTCTCATAGTGGTGGTGTTAGGGGTGGAGCAAAGTTGGGTGTTAATGCGCGTTTTCTCGCGTACGCGTTCTAGCCCGTGCTTCCGTTTCCAGACTTTTTGTGACTTACTGTAGGTAACTATATTAAAAAGTATAAATAGTATTAATAAATAGTATTTTAGATTTTTAAATAGCTATAAATGTAAATAAATAATTGCTTTTAAAAATATTAAGTTTAAATAGTATTAAACTAGACTATATTTATTTAGTTTAAATAAAGTGTTACAGTGGTGCTATAAGCAGAGAATTAAGTACTTAATAAGAAACATTAATTAATTACTAAGTATAGTACTAGATAATAATTTAAGACGTTACGTGGAAAAAGAAAGAATATAATAAATTATAAGCTAAAATATTTAGGGTAAGGGCTTATGCGCTAGCGTAAAGCTAATATATAAATATATAATATAAAAAAAAGCTTATAAAAAAGGCTTCTTTAGAAGACTTTTGTATTATAAATAGTTATTATAATAGTACCCCCCCTTTAGATCCGAGCTCCTGTAAGGAGTATTTATGTTAAATTTTAAAGAGCTTAAGCCTAAATTATCTTTTCTTAAACTAGTTATTAAATATTAGCTATTTTCTCTACTATATGGTTAACTTCTAAGGCTTATAACACTTAGTAAAAATATTTTTAAATTCTTATAAAAGATTTAAAACCTATTTAGAGATATTAACCTATATTAGCTAGGAATAGTAAAACTTTTATAAATTTAGATATAGTATTATTAGCTTTAAACTATACTAAAAGGAGCTAGTTTACTTAGTTATTTTACTAATAGTTTATATATATATATATAGGATTTATTTTATTATACTATTAGCTCTTTCTATTTAGCCATTAGTTTCTAAGTAATATGTAGAAAATAGTTAGAATTTAATTTATAGTTATTTACAGAGTTTATTATAGAAGATAGAGATAAATTATATTTCTTAGTCTAATATAATTATTTCTAAAAGGCTATAGTCTATCTATATGTATTAATAGAAAAAATAGGTAATATCCACAGCAGTTATCTTACTATAAGAAATTAAGTATTAGTATTTTATAAAATAATTAATTATAACCATAACATTAATACAGCTTTTAGATTTTAAGAGGTTAGTAATAAAGTTTATAGAAATATCCTTCTATCTCCTTTTAGGGATAGAGAGAGATTTTAAGAGACTATAGTACTTTTCACAAAAAGCCTTAGATCTTTAGTAGGTGTAATAATAAGATATATATTAACATATTATTTTAAATATCTAAGGCTAGTAGTATTTGTGTTGTAGGATTTTAAGGGTTTTTCTATAACTAGAGTAGCCACCAGCAGGAGAATCGTGCGTAATTTAAAGAAATTTAATTTTAAATTTATTATTATTTAGTATTACTAGCTAGTCGTGATAGTATAATTAGCTTTCTTAGTTTTTATATTTACTTAAAGAAAGCTTTTTAGAGCGTTGGGTTCTATCCCATATTAGTAATAGAATTTCCTAAATAAACTTATTATTCAGGTATTTGTTATTAATAATCTATTAAATTAATCTATTTATCTTAGTTAAGTTTAATTCTAAAGTGTTATTAAATAGGTTAGAGCAGAGAAGTGTTTATTATTAAGCTTTTTAAGCTTTTTCTTAAGCTAAAGTATCTTATATATAGTGAGTAAAAGCATCTGGTTTTTTACTCTACTTATCTAGTTAGTACATAATAATAAAGTTAAATTAGAATAGATATTTAACTTAGTAAGCTTATTAATAGCTAAGTTACTTTATTATAATAAAGTACTAAAGATTCTTATAGTTACTTAGTACTTGAATTAGGAACATAACACCTTTTAATTTAGGTATCTATTATTTAAAGTAATATATAATAGCTAGTAGTTTCTTATTATATAACTTATAGTTATATTTAATAGAATTTAGTCTTTTAGAAAAGTAGACTATAGGTCTTAGTTTACCTTATTTATTTTTTTAAAAGAGGACTTTAGTAGTTACATAGTCTAAAAAGTCAGCTTCTATAATAATCAGTAACTTAGAATTAAAGTATTGGAGAATTAAGGTAGTTATAAATATATATTTTAAGCATTTAAACGCCTCTTAGTAAGTATTATTAAATTTAAATTAAATATCCTTCTTTATTAGGGCTATAAGCGAGGACGTAATATAAGAGAAGTTATTAATAAATTATTAATAGAAGTTAGTAAGTTCTAGGAATGCTCTTATATTCTTTACGTTCTTAAAAAATTCCTAGTTAAGAATATTCTTTATCTTATTTAGGTTTATACTAATTCCTCTTATTAAGATTACATACCTAAAATAAGTAACTTATTCTTAGTAGAACTTATATTTATTAATATCAAGTTACAGGCTAGCTTTATCTAGGGCTTTTAAGACTTATTTTACGTATTATTAGTATTTATATAAAGAATTACTGTAGATTAGAATATCATCAAGATAGACTATATAAAATATATTAAGAAATAGTTAAAGGATATTATTTATATAGTATTAGAACATACTTAGTGCGTTAGCCAGTCTAAATAAAATAATAAAATATTTAAATAAGCTATATTAGGTCTAGAAAGTAGTTAGCTATTTGCCTCCCTCTATTACATAGAAGTAGTTAAAAGCTAAGATAATATCTAGCTTCGTAAAGTACTTCGCCTTATTAAGACAAAATAGAGTTTCTTAGATTAATAGAATTAAATAGTAGTTCTTAATAGTAATAGCGTTTAAAGCTTAATAGTCTATATAAAATTAAAAACTTTTATTAGATTTTTTTATAAAGATAACTAGTGTAGCTATAAAAGATAAACTTACTTTAATAAATCCTTTAGCAAGATAATTATTAAGATACTTTCTAAAAACTTTTAGTTTATTTTAGGATATTCTATAGAAACGTCTAAATCCGAGTTACTTTCCTTTCTTAAGGATAATCTTATAGTTATATAGATAATATTCAGGTAATCTATTAGCTTCCTTATATAAAAATATTTAAAGAGTATTATAATACTCTTCTAGAACCTTAGTAGTTAAATTAGTATAAATTTTTAAAGCTAAAGCTTTATCAATATTAGCTATTAAGATAATAAAGATTTTATATTTATGTTTTTGGACTATTTATATGAAGAGAGCTGCCCTAATTAGGCAGATATTTATACTTAGTTTAGAGTTCTTATAAAGGCCTTCTAGTAAAGCCTTTACTAAAAAATCTTTAAGATCTTAGAAAAAAGGTTTCCTTATAAGGTCCTTATTTAGTTTAGTATTAGATTTAGATATAAATTTAGATTCTAAGTAGAAGCCTTTTAGAGAACAGTTTACTAAAAGATCTTCTAAATAAATATTAAGTTCTTATAATTAATAGTTCATTTTAGCTAATTAGTTATTATGTTTAGTTTAGGTAGTTAATGATAACTTTAGAAAGTAAGTCTATAAGCGCTGTATATAAATAGTATTAAAATAAAAGCCTTTTAATAAAAAGTTCACTAAAAGGTCTCTTAAGCAGATAATATTTTCTTTTAAATAAGTTAGAAATTAAAATAAGTATAAGTAATAGGCCTAGTAATAAGGAGTATTAAAAAGTAGTTTTTATAAATTATAATTAAAGTTAACTTTATACTTTCTTATTTAAAGTTGGCTAAGAATTAATTCATAGTTTTCTATAGCTGTTATAAAAAGACAAATTTTCTTAACGTAATTTACATAATAAAGAGTTATATTACTAGTATATAAGATATAATCTCTTTTAAAACATTTATTATTAAAACTAGTAAAATATAGGACGTTTAGGAGTAGTAAGAAATAGAATTTCTAAATACTTACTAAAAATCTACTAATATAACCTATACTAGTTACTCTAGTATTAATTAAAATAGTAACAAAGTAGGACGAGTTATCTTATTAGATAATATAAGAAATATTTACTTAATAGTTCTAAAAGTTAGTTACTAGGTGAGAGGTCTAAAGGTTAATAGAAATCTAGTATTAGAAACATCCTAAAAAGCAACTTAATATTAGAATAGAGCTTTTAGTAGGCTAGTTTAAAAAGTTTAGAAACATTCTCATCCACAAGAAGATTTAAATTTAGAGAAAGAATAAAAGTAGGTTACTTATTAGAGTTAGAATAGGCTTATAGATCAGAATTCTAGTAGAAAGATAGAATAGTTTTAGGAAATATAACTATATTTATTACACTTAAAATATTAGCTATTACACTTTTGAGCTTTTCATTTAGCCAACTTAACAAAAACATAGTTAAAGATATTAATTTCTATAATATTAGAATTTTTTTATAATACAAGTTACAATCTAATAAAAAGCGGTAAAGGAAGGTACTAAAGATTATTATATAAGAATATTAAGTTAGCGTAGTTATTTAACGTATTAAAGATTTTAATATCTACTATTACCTAATAGAGATTATTATTTAATAACCTTTTTAGCTAAGTAATTAGACTAATTTTATTTAGTCTAGTGTCAGTAGCTAGTCTATAGAATTTAGTAAAATAAATAGTAAAACTCTTCTATTCTTAGTAAAATAAATTAAGTTTACTTAAGATAATAAGTTTTCTATTTAGGTCTCCATATGTAGCTTACAGAAAAGCAATTAATTATTCTATTAAGTATATATTCTTATTTATAAAAGAGTTTATAAGTATTATTAGGTCCTTCTCTAGCCTTAAATATACATATAAAAGTTAAGAGTATTTAATAGAATATTAGTTAGCATTATCTTTAAGCTTATAATTAAGTTTCCTAATAAAAATACATAGGTTCTTTTATTTTCTAGTAAATATTAGAGAGTTAAATAAGTAGTCAGATTTCGTTATTATTAGTAGTATAATAAGTTCTAGTATAATAGTTAATCTCATATTTCTAACCATAACTTAAGGAACTTAGAGATAGGTACTAGTTATAGTTATAGATAGAATTAGAATCATAGAACTTAAGCTACTTCTAAATAAACTAGTAATAAGAGCTAGACTTTTTTTAACAGAGGAGATAATAATAGTAGAGATTAGACTAATATATACTTACTTTATTTTATTAAGCTTAGTATAAAGAGCTTTTATATTCTCTTTATATTAAATTTCTTACCTTATTAAGGTATCTATAAGTGATTTATTACTTACCTTTAGAGTTACAAGTTAAGAGATAAGGTCTCTAAGAATTTCAGTAAGATTTAGATTATTTATTATAAGAAATTAGTAAAGACGTAATGTAATATTATAGTAGTACTATAAGCAAAAAGTTAAGTGCTTAATAAGAAGTATTAATTAATTACTAAATATAATACTAGATAATAATTCAAAACATTACGTAAAGAAAAAAAGAATATAATAAGTTATAAGCTGAAATATTTAGGGCAGGGGCTTATACACTAGTGCAAGACTAATACGTAAATATATAATATAAAAAAAAGCTTATAAAAAAGGCTTCCTTAGAAGACTCTTATGTTATAAATAATTACTATAATAATTATAGTTTTTAGCATACTACTTAAATAAACTAATAAATTTAATTTCTAAAATTAGTAAATACACTTTAAATAGTTAAAGTCTAGTTTTTATAATTTTATTTTTTTTTAAAAAAAAGGTTTTAAATGTTAATTGTTAATATTTTTTTATGTAGTAAAATACTTACTATATTAAAATAAATTTAAAGTATTTTAACTTTATACTAGTATAAAGTTCACACACATGTTATAATTTTTATTGTTTTATATAAATTATGTTTTATAGCTACTTTTTAATATTTAGAACTATGTCTACTTTAAATATTATATAAAGTATAATTACTAGTAAACAAATTTTTATATAGTATATTTTAATATTATATCTATATTTTTATACTATAATACTACTATTATAGTCTTTACTTTTTTAAACTTGTATAAAAAGCTAATTTAAATTATAAAATTTTATTATAATATTAAGAAACTTTTATTTAAAGTATATGTGTTATTAAAAGTAATTTTTAAAAATTCTACTATATAAGTTAGTTTTTACTACTAATTAATTATTTACTTTTAGTAATTTATATAGTTATTAGACTATTATATAAAGTATTTTATTTTAAATTATAATAGCTAAGCTAAACTATTTAATTAAAATAGCTTTAGTAAACTAACACTTTTAAGTTATTTATATTTTTTAAATAAAAAACAAGCTATTTAGTCTAGTAATATTAGACTTTTCTTATATAAAAAATAAGTTACTAACTTTTTAATATTTTTTTAAAAAACTAAAAATGTTATATAAAAATGTTTTACTAAAAATATATAAAAGTTAAAGTATTTTAAATTAGAATTTATTAAACGCACTAAACGCTAAAAGTTATTAAAAGTAGTTTAATTAAAAAGTGTAATAAATATATATAATACCTTACTTTTTATTATTTCTAGTAATATAATGTTTCGTAGTAAAGTTTTAAATAGTATAAAAAAAGAAACTACTAAAACTATAAATATTACTACTTTAAAATAAAACTATAATTTACTATATAGTATATTTTTTAATTATTACGTAATATAAAAAACCACTAAATATAATAGAATTCATTCTCTTAAAGTATTACTTTATGTAAATAAATTTTCTTTTAATATTATATATTATAATATAATTAAAAGGTTTAAATTAATGTTTTTATAAATTTTTAAAAATAATCGACTTATAATAGTAGTGTTATAAACAAGAAATACTATAATAATATAAAATACTATATAAAAAATAAATAATAAAATAAATATACTATAATAATTTTAGAGTATAAATAGTTTTAAACATTAAGTAATAGCTATAAATTATTATTAGAATATTAGTGTATAAGTATTAACATATATATAGATTTTTATTTCCTTAAAAGTTAAAGTACTTTATATTTATTTTAATACGTAAAGTATTTTACTATATAAAAATAAAAGTTAGTTTAAATTAGCTAATATAGTTTTAAAAAGGTAAAAAAATAAAGTAAAATTTTTATAATAGTATTTATATGAATTTATAAACTATATTGTATTTTTGTTTATAAATATAATAATATAATTTAGTATAAACTGAATTTTAATAAATTTTAAATTTTTTTATAAAATAACTAATTTTATAGTATACACCTTTAATTAAAAATTTGCATACTAATAATATGTATATATCGAAGTTTTTTAAAACTTATTTAAAGTTAATTATTTTATACTAAAAAAGGACTAAAATTTTTATATAAACTTTTTATATAACTAATATTTTAATACTTTAACTTATACTTTTTTTACGTAATTACTTATATATATTTTATACTTTATTAGTATATTTATTATACTTTACTAATAAAATAAACTATAATACTTAAAAAGCTACGTGTGTATATTATAAAAAAAATATACTATATATATATTTTTTAATATAGTAGAAACCTACTATACTAGAACTACTTAAATAGCTTAACTTTTTATATTCTACTTTATTTTTATATAAATTTATAAATAGAATTTCCATATTCTTTAGCTTTTATTTAATATAAATTCTACTTTTAATAATAAAATTACATGTAGCTTTACTTTATTTTTAGTTAGTTATTTTATTTTATAAAAAAAAGATTTAACTACATAATATATACCAAAAGCTATTTAAATTTTAAAACTATAAGTTAAAATATTTACCTAAGATAATTATTTTAATAAGCTTTATTAATTTTTAGCCCTTAATAATTAGTATTTTATAAGTTTAGTTAGAAAAAAGTAAGTACAAAACCTTATTTATTTTAGTACTAGAATTTAGTGTGCTTACATTATACTATGTTTTATTTTTTTATTATATATATAACTACTAGTAGCAAAACATGCTACTATAATATAACAAACTTTATACTTCTTCTAAAATTTAAAAAAAAATAAGAATATATATTTTAAAAGTTTTTAATATATTTTTTAATATAAATAAATATAATTTCAAAGTATTATAATATTTATATAATAAAATTATAATAAAATTAATACATATATTATAAATTTAAAAACAAGTTATTATATTATAATAAAATATAATATTATAATATTAGACGTTAGTATATAAAATAAACAACAAGTGTACTTTTACTGTACTATATTATTTAGTTTAAAAAAGAAGTTAGAAAATATATGGCAATATTTACTTTTATAGCTATTCTTAATAAGCATATTACTTATTTCCAAAACTCTAAACTTTTATAATAAAATTAGTATCTATACTTTTTTTAAGCTTAAAGTGTTATATAAAATTAAAGTAAATTTTTTTTATACATTTTCTTACTAAAAATTTAAAAATACTGTTTAGTATTAACATAAAGTATTTAGATTTTATATTAATAAATAAAGTTACTTAATAGTATTTAAATATAAAAGAAATTATTTTAAACAGTCTTATTTATTTAATTAAATAAAAAGAGTTATAGAGTAAATGAAGTAGTTTTATTTATAATAGTAAATTCTAAATTACTATTACTACTTAAAAAAGAATAAAATAGTTAATTAATAAAGAAAATGCTAATAGCATTAATATAATAATATAAACTTACTATAAAGCTTTATTACTAATATATTAAAAGTTTTAGTAGTAAAAGCATAGTATATTATTATATAAATTAAGTTTTATTTTACTATTATTTATACACATTATTTTTCTTTTTTTTTAAAAAGTGTTGTATAGCTAATAAAAGCAAAATATAATAGCATAATGTAATATATTTTTATTTTTATATTACTTTTTATTAGTTAAATTACTCTTTTATAAACTTAGTAACAGAATTAGTTTTTAGCTTTTATATAGCTAGCCAGCTTATAAGTAAAAATATTTAGATAATTATAAATTACTATTATATAAGCTTTTACTACTTAAATAAAATAAGCTCTCTTTACTATTTTAAATAAGTAAAATTATTATTAGAATACTTTTTAAAACTTTAAAGGGAAAACATCTCAGCTTATTTCTTATAAATTATAAAAAAAATTAGTATTTTACCTATATATTTACTATTATTAAGCAACTTTTAAATTTATATAAAAAGTAAAAAAAAAACTTATATTTAACTCTAAATACTTTAGAGTCTTTAAACTTAGAGTTTAAGAGTATAAAAGCTTACTTATTAACTTTTATAACTAGTTAAGTTAGTATTATCTTTTTCACTATTTATTTAGTAATAGTTATAAATTAATTTATAAAATACACTAAAAAAGCCGTTTATAGTTTATAGTAACTTTTTAAAGAACTAAAAGTTTTATTTACTATACTAAAATAGCTACATAATTTATTTAAACTCTAGATTTTTAGTTAGAATTTTAGCAAGACTTTAGTATTATATATTATAAGTAATAAATATAAAGTAAGACTAAAATTCTTTTTATAAAAGCTCTACTAATATTTATAAATAGCTATAAATAAAAAGACTAAAAAAATAGTCTTCTTCTTTATATAGTAGGCTACTTTTTGTTGTAAAATAAATTTAAAATACTTTAATTTCTAATTAATATAAAGTCTATACACTGTCAGGAGGCAGCAGAGTATAGATAAGGTTAATAACTATAATAATAGTATATAGTATAAAATAGATTATAAGACATAGCTCATGGAGCTACATATAGAAGCTATAGACAGAATATATAAGGTTCTAAAAATAAGGAAGCCCGTACAGCCTGTGCGGAAGCTTTATGCAGTACTTAATCTAAATAAGCTTAGAGATAATAGTTCCTACAAGACCGTACCGTGACATATACAAGTTATAGTTATTATAATTTTATATAAATTATATTCTTTAGCTACTTATTAATATCTAAAACTTATTTTGCCTAAAAATTACATAAGTATAGCTGTTTATTAGTAAGTTTTTATAAATTATATATATATACTTTAATAGTATTTTACACTATAACACTAATATTATTATTTTATTTTTATTAAAACTTAAAAAGAGCGTAAATTTAAATTACACTATTTAATTATAATACTAAAGAACTATTATTTTTAAATATATATAGTATAAAAAGTAATTTTTTTAGTAAGTTAGTACCTAAATAAGCAAAATATTAACACTTTTAGTAAATTATTAAATTATACTAATATTATATAAGTATTATATATTATTACTCTAGTTTTATAATTTAACTTTATAATTAATATAAACTATCTTACGTAAAGAAATAAACTATAAGCTAAAATTAGTAAATTAACTTAAGTTTTTAGTTTTAACTAGTAATATAAAAACCTTAACTTATACTAATATAAATAAAATTAGTGGTATAATAAAAAGTTAAGCTATAATAAAAGTAGGTAAAGTTTACTACTTTATTATAAAATTTAAATATAAATATTAAATATTTATTAAAGTTAAAAAATAAAGTAGTAATTTCTAAATTTTAATACTTTAATTTTAATTTTTATAGTCTTTATTTTACTTTTTTATATTTTTTTAAACTTTTATTTCTACTAGTGTAAAGCTTTTATATTTTTAACTAAGTTATTTTTAAACTATAGTAGTATATTTTGTTTTATTCTTTACTTATACCTTTATAATATTTTTATAGTTTATTATATTTACGTTTTTAACTACTATAAAATAACTTAATTAATAATAAGTACTATTATTATTTTACTTAAATAAAAGCTAATTTTTATAGAAAAACATAGTATACCAAGTAAAAAAAGTTTTAGGTAGTATTAATAAGCTTTTAAAAGTATTATTTACTTAAATTATTAACTATATAAGTATTTTATTTAATTAAAATATATAATAAAGTAAAAGTTTTTATTTAAAGTACTTTAACTTATAAACAAAATTTTATATTAACTTTATTATTTTTTAAACTTTTTAATACTTTATTTAGGCTTAATAAATATGAACTAGTTTTAAACTATTTAAATTTAATAATACTAGTAAAATATATTCTATATCTAATAATAATAGTAAAAGAAAAAAGTAATAACTTTACTAGCTAAAAATATGTTTTAAATAGTTATAAATTTTTATAAACTCTTATAAACTTTTATAATAATATACACTAATACTAGTAGTTATATATATAATACTAATTTAGTATAATATAAGTATATTAAATTCTAATATTAAGGTAAGTAAAAGTTTATACTTACTTTTTTTTAGCTAAACTTATAGAATACTAATTACGTAAAACTATAAAGTTAGTAAAGCCTACTAAAGTAATAATTTCTAGTAAATTTTCTAATTTATAATTTTAAAATTTAAATAACATCTAGTTTATATTATATTGTAAAAAATAAATTAAAACTTTTTATATAATAAAATAATTAACTTCAAATAAAGTAAAGCTAGATGTAATTTTATTCTTAAAAATAGAATTTATATTAAATAAAAGATAAAAAATATAAAAATTCTAATTATAGATTTATATAAGTAAAAAGTAAAATATAGAAAATTAAGCTATTTAAGTAGTTTTAGTCTAGTAGGTTTTTTACTATATAAATAAAAGTTATTTCTTTTATACTATATTATATAAAATAGTTTCTAAAAGTTAAAACTTAAGTTTTATATTAGTATTAACTAGAAAAAGCTAGTATATTTATACTAAAACATTTTAGTCTAAAAATTATAAAATTTGTATATAGTATTAACAAACTATATTTAATAAGTTATAGTAAATTTTTAAGTAGAATGTTTATAGTATTATATAAGTTTTAATTTACTTAATAAAATAGTATAAATAAAGTTTTTAATATTATTTAAGTACTATTAAAATAACTATAATTAGTAACTTTACTATTTTATACTAATATAAATAGTACTTAAAATACTTATACTACTAAAAGTATTATAAATTATTAATACTATTATACTATTATTAGTACTTGTTTAATTAGTATATACTTAATTAGTTATTACTTTTAAATAACAATATAATTTACTTTTAAAATAATATTTATAAGTAATTTACACTATTTAAAATATAACTTTTATAAAGTACTTTTAAAATATACTTGTAATTTAAATTAATTAAGTAAAATTATTAATAAGCTTAAAATTTTATTTAAAAGTACTATACAATTTCTAGTACTTATATTAAGTAATTTAGTATTTTTAGGTATATAAGCTAATTAAATTTAAAAAAATAAAATAAAAGTTTTAAAAAGTAAAAAACTTATTAAATAATATCTTAGTTTTTTTTTTTACCAAAATATTATAACTTTTTATTTCATTATAAAAAAGAAACATATTAATATTTTATTAACAACTATTTTAAGTTATAAAAAAAAGTAAGTTTAAGTATATTTTTAGGCTTTTAAAGTACTTAAAACTAAAAAAAAAATTATAATATCTGTTATTAAGTATTTATAAAGCTTACTTAAGTATCTTACTTTTTTATATATAGTAAAATACTTTATATTATGAAATAAATTTAAGGTACTTTAACTTCTAATTAATATAAAGTATATACACAAATTATAGTTTTATAATTTTATATAAATTGTAATTTTTTTAGCTAGTTATTAACACATAAAACTTTTTTTTTACTTAATAATTTTATAAGTATAACTACTTATTAGCAAATTTCTATAAATTGTTTTTATTTTAATAGTATTTTTTTAATTATAATACTATTATTATTACTTAATTTTTTTAAAGCTTAGAAAAAAAGTAAATTTAAACTATATAATTTTATTATAATACTAAAAAACTGTTATTTTTAATATATATAGTATAAAAGGTAAAATTCTTACATAAGTTAGTATTTAAATAAGCAAAAAAAATACTTTTAGTAAATTAATAAATTATACTAATATTATATATTATTACCTTAGTTTTATAATATATACTATAGTCTAACTTTTTAAAATAATATAAACTATTTTATGCAACAGAATAAGATATAAACTAAAATTAGTAAGTTAACTTAAGTTTTTGACTTTAATTAGTAGTATACAAACTTTTAACTTGTACTAATATAAATAAAATTAGTAGTATATATAAAAGTTAAGTTATAATAAAAGTAAGTAAAGTTTACTATTTTATTATAAAACTAATTTATAAATATTAAATAATTATTAAAGTTAGAAAATAAAGTAGTAATTTCTAAATTTTAATACTTTAATTTTAACTTTTATAACTTTTACTTTACTTTTTTATACTTTTTATAGTTTATACTATTAATAGTATAAAGTTTTTATACTTTTAACTAAATTTTTTAGTTATAATAGTATTTTTTATACAATACCTTTTTTGTGTTTTTATAATATTTTTATAGCTTATTACTTTTGTTTATTTACTACTATTATATAGCTTAAATAATAATAATTATATTTAATTTTTACTTAAAAAATAGCTAGTTTCTATTTAAAAAAATAACACACCTTTTTAAAAAACTTTTATATAGTATTAGTAAACTTCTCAAACTATTATTTATTTAAACTATTAAATATATAAGTATTTTATTTAATTAAGTTATATAGTAAAGTAAAAGCTTTTACTATTTTAGTATTTAAAGTATTTTGGCTTGTAAATAAAATTTTACTTTTCTTTTATTACTTTTTAAATATAGTTTAGCTAGTATCTTTAAAAATTTTTTAAGTACTTTATGTTATGGTAACTATTTGTAACATAAGGACCTTCTAAGAAAGCCTTTTCTATAAGCTTTTTTTCTGTATTATATATTTACGTATTGGCCTCGCGCTAGCGCATAAGCTTCTACTCTAAATATTTTAGCTTATAACTTATTATATTCTTCCTTTCTTTACGTAACGTTTTGAATTATTATCTGGTACTATACTTAGTAATTAATTAACGCTTCTTATTAAGCACTTAACCCTCTGCTTATAGCACCACCGTGATAATAATATTATATATAAATTTTAAATAAAAATATTTTGATATTACTTTAAAGGTTAAATAGAACTATATTATTTTATTTAAATATTTAGAGCATGTAACCTAATTATACTAATTAAAACTTTTCTAAAAAAAAGACGTTTATTTATAGTAGGCTTATAAGACCGTTTAAAAGCTAAGCTATATTAAAAAAGGCTATTTTTTATACATATACTCTATTATATAAAGGCGAAGAACCTTAACTAATAAAAGTATAGGATGTCTCCTCTTAGCACTTCTTTAAGCCTACTCACGCTATTAGGATATTACTTACAAGCCATAACGAATTATTTATTATGTTCCTCTAAGGATCCAGAGCAATTAACGAAGTATGGTATTGAGGAGCTGTATTCTCCAGACCAAGACTCTCTAATCACGGTTAAGTAAAGAGATATGCTTCATGATAAATATATAGTAGGAGCTAATTAAATATACAGCATTATTACGGTCCACGGAATAATAGGACATCCACATAGGACTTGGACGTGTTATAATGGGGGCAACTTATGGCTTAAAGACTTCCTGCCCAATAAAATTCCGACATCGCATATTCTTATATATAGATACCCAGCAAATCTTAAGTCCAGAAGCACACTAACCATTTCTGATATTGCGCAAAATCTACTTAAACAATTAATAGCCTTTGGGTGTGGACATGACAGGCCTTTGGTATTTATAGGCCATGATATAGGCGGGCTGGTTATTAAAGCAGTAAGTAGTTAACAATCTATAGACCTCCCTTTGCTAATATAAGTGTCATTCAGGCGCTTTTGAATGCTTGAGAATCAGACAACCTAATCTAGGGACGCACTATTAGAATAATGTTTATAGCAGTGCCTCATCAAGGATCTACACTAGCAGACTATTCGAGCTTTAACATGTGTGTGGTAAAAATGTTCATGTCTATCTCTAGAACGCTGTTAAACTAACTAAGGACTGGGTCTTCTTATGTTGAGGATTTGTCGAGCCGTTTTAACAGTATACGGTGCTCCTAAGTAAGACTAAGTATAGTTTTAGTGTTTGAATTTCAGGAGACTCCTCTCTTGTTATTTAAGACAGAAAAAGGTATCTATGTCCTATTGTTTGGAAGAGGAACTAAACTCGTAAGGACCTATTAAGCTTCTTTTCTATTTAATGCTGATTATATTATAGGTTATCTTATAAACGTCAGCTAGTCTCGATTTTAGTAAAGGATATAGTATCTCTAGAGCTGATCATATTACTCTATATTAGTTTCCAGATGATAGGGACCCAGGATACCTCAGAGTTATTAAAAGTCTATAATAATTAATAAAAATCAAATAGCTTTTAAATCAGATCTTAACTTGCTCTTGGACTTTTTTTAAGTAGTACTAAAACATAGCAGTATGCTCTTGTATTATGAAAACGATTCTAATAAATTACTTACATACATGCTTACGTACTGTCCACCTAGATTATATATATAGATTAAGTCTTTTATTTACTTAATAAATTATGGGCTGTTACATGAATTCCATGCACTTAGTTATACCTCTAATATTATAACTAAGTGTAGGGAATCAATATAGTAACCCATAATTAATTAAATAAATAGAAGACTTAATCTATATATATAATTAAGGTGGATTATATATAAGAGTGTACACAATCTGCTGACGTTATGTAGACTAGAAGTAAGAGATAGTAAGAGTACTACTTAATAACAAGAGCGCTACTCTGTAACAGATATCACTAAAATTTAACAGTAGAAGATGTACTATGCATACGAGGGACATTTGCATAACGTAGGATAGGGAAGATACTTTAATATAAGAAATATATATACAACTACTACAAGGCTTATGTCTAGGGTTTTATGGAAGGTTATAATGACATTAAATTATGCTGAAGTTCTAACTTAACTCCTGCTATTACCTCCCTGGCGCTTCTCTAGCCGTCTTTTATATAGTCAATTGTCGATTTTAACGGCCATTTCATATATTTAGAGAGCCTCTTAGGTTGATCTTTTAGGTAAAGCACATCCTTAACAGAGTCTTTTAAGCCGTTATAGAAGTAAGACATAAGTGGCTCGTCATTTGACTTCAGCTGAGAGGCGATTTTCTGGAATTCAGTAGTATATTCAGACGCTAATCGTTCTGGCGTATTGCTCTTAGTCTATTGATAGTATTTCATATAGTCATAACAGGAGCCGTCGAATTTTCTATAGTGCGCCTATATATTAAATTAAAATTAGCCTCAATATCCCTAATAAGCATCTACGGTTGAATATCGACCTTTCTAATCCTTATGAACGTTCTCTTGCCTCTAATTGCATCCGTGAGCATTAAAACATTCTTAACAGAATATACCCTAGACCTGTATGCCTGGAGCATTCTTAGAAGAGAAAACCCTTTTACACTGAATCTGTTGATAGTGATCCGAATTTAGAGCAAGATAAGAACGTACCTAAAAATCCCAAGTATCTAATTAGCATTCTTGAGACTCTAGGGGAAGTTTTCAAAAATGGTGTAGAGTAGGAGATCGTCCCCGATAATGTACCTCGAGCTGTTATAAGAGGGGCGATTGCTGTGGCTAAGGAAAGGCCTAACCCGCCAGGGTTTGAGTGGGGTGAAGACTTTTAGATAGATCTAGAAGCTTTACAGCGTTCTCTAGGAGCGCGTGTGATATTCTTCCCAGTCTGATTATAAGGCAAGGTAGCTAGCCACTTCCCTGGCCAGACGAATGCGAATTGGCGGTGGAACGCTGCGGCACTCCCAGCCTTACCTAAATGAAAAGATAGATCGTTCGAGATCCCCTATCGCTTTAGTCCGCTTAAATCGCCTGCTGAGCCAGTATCCAAGGTTGTTCAATCCGCTAGTTCGATTGAGATGGTCTTGAGGTGTGGCTTCCACCGCCGTGCCGGCAACTCTGACGGCATGACTGAGACCACCATTGAACCTGCCCGCCCAAACCGCCTGTTGAGCCAGTCCCAAGGTTGTTCAATCTGCCAGCTCGATCGGGATGGTCTTGAGGTGTAGCTTCCACCGCCATGTCGGCAACTTCAACGGCACGATTGAATCCATCCATTGAACCCGTCCGGTCAAATCGCGTGCCGAGCCAGTTCCCAATGTTGTTCAAGCAGGCAGCTCGATCAGGATGGTCTTGAGGTGTAGCTTCTACTACTATGTCGGTAACCTTAAAGGCATGGCTAAGATTCTAATAGTTACATAGTTTAAAAAGCTGGCTTTTATAATAATTAGTAACTTAAGATTACAGTGTTAAAGAACTAAAGTAGATATAAATATATATTTTAGGCATTTAAACGCCTTTTAGTAAATGTTATTAAACTTAAATTAAACACTTTTTTTTATTAGAGCTATAAGTAAAACCATAATATAAAAAAAGGCATTAATAAATTATTAATAAAAGTTAGTAAATTCTAAAAATGCTTTTACATTTTTTATAATTTTAGAAAATTTTTAGTTAAAATATTTTTACTTTATTTAAGTTTTTACTAATTCTTTTTATAGAAATAACGGACTTAAAGTAAGTAATATAAAAGCCTATTTTACTAAACAAAAAAAAAATAGCGTATAAACTAGATTAAAATCAAGTTTATTACTATAAAATACATATATTAACTTAAGTACATAGCTTTATAAGGGGCTAACTACATACTATATTATATAACATATAATAACTATTATAAGTAACATGTATTTAGTAAAATTTACATTTATTAATATTAAGTTATAAACTTGCGTTTTTCAAAGTCTTTAAAATTTATTTTATGTATTGTTAATATTTGTGTAGAAAATTACTATAAATTAAAACATTATTATAGTAAGTTATATAAAACATATTTAAGTAAAGCTAAAAATGTTATTTATATAGTATTAAAATATACTTAGTATATTAGCTAATTTAAAAAATAATAATATAATATTTAAATAAGCTATATTAAGTTTAAAAAGTAGTTAACTACTTATTTTCTATTATAATATATAAATAGTTAAAAACTAAAATAATATTAAATTTAGTAAAATACTTTACTTTACTAGAGTAGAGTAAAGATTTTTAAATTAATAAAATCAAATAGTACTTTTAATAGTAGTAGTATTTAAAGCTTAGTAATTTACATAAAATTAAAAACTTTTATTAAGTTTTATTACAGTAATAATAAGTATAGCTATAAAAAAAGAAACTTATTCTAATAAAAATTTTAGTAAAATAGTTATTAAAATACTTTTTAAAATCTTTTAGTTTATTTTAAATTATTTTATGGAGAAATTTAAATTTAAGTAATTTTTTTTTAATATAATTTTATAAGTATATAAATAATAATTTATTAATTTATTAGCATTTTTAAATAAAAAAGTTTTACAAATATTATAGTACTTTTTTAATACTGTTATAAATAAATTAGTATAAATATTTAAAGTTAAAGCCTTATTAATATTAACTATTAAAATAGTAAAAATTTCGTGCTTATATTTTTAAGCTAGTTATATAAAAAAGCTGCTTTAATTAAATTAATATTTATATTTAGTTTAAGCCTTTTATAAAAACTTTTTAGTAAAGATTTTACTAAAAGTATTTTAAAGTTTTTATTTAATTTATTATTAAGTTTAAGTACGTGTTTAACTTTAAAATTAAATTCTAAGTAAAAGCTTTTTAGAAAACAGTTTACTAAAATATTTTTTAAGTAAGTATTAAGTTCGTATAATTAATTATTTATTTTAGTTAACTAGTTATTATATTAAGTTTAAGTAGTTAGTAACAACTTTAAATAACAAGTTTAAATATATTATATATAAGTAGTATTACAGCTATACACAAAACTCTCTAAACATTACTTATGTAATCGAAAATTCAAGATATTTGCAATTTCAAAATTAAAGCCATTTAACCCACAAAAGTAGTTTTATAAGCCTAATTTTTTATATAATAGGCTGAGTAGTTTAATATTTTGTTTACTAGTCTCTTACTTTGCACACAGCCTCTAGCTTTTAAGGTATAGACTCTATTAGCTTACAGAGAAGCTTATTTAGTAGCTTCTGTTATACTTTCTTTAAGGTGTTATAAAAAGCCTTCTAATCCTCCTTAGAGTTACTAATTGTTTTTATTTCTAGATAAAGCTTATATACTATCTTCTTTAATACCTACTAAAGATACTTAATAGGATTAAGATCTAGAGAATATAAAAGTAACTTAAAGGTCTAGATTCCGTAACTTTCTAGGAATTTAATTATCTTTTTTACTGTATGTATGGGAGCATTATCTTATTAGAAAATATACTCTAGCTAATAGTAAGAAATTAAGTCCTTTTCTAGTGTTTTAATATAGAAAGTAGTACTGCAGCCCTTTTTCTTTAAAATAAAGTCCCTTTTTATAATAACTAATTTACTTCTTTTAACTCTATTATTAGGGGTTATCTAAAAGTAACTTTATATTATCTAAAAAGGGTTCTTTAATATCTCTTTCTCCTAAATTATTTTATTAGCTTATTTCTTATGTATAAAGTAGAAATACTATTCTGTATTTTTACTAGAACCTTATTTAACAGAGTACTCATCTAAGAACTTAATTATCTATTTTAGAAATTAAATTTTTAGTGCTCTTTAGCAAATTTAAGTTTTAATTTTATTATCTTAAGTATTAGCTTAGGTCTCTTTTTATATCTAAACTTATAAAGGCCTTTACTTTTAAGTGCGTAATAGACTATAGTCTAGCTTACATAAAAAAATCTACTTTTTTTATAAGGTTTTTATACTCTATTTTTAGAAAATTTTAAATTAAACAAAAAGCAGCACGCTTCTTCTGATGATTAAAAAACTAGAAACATTTAGATTAAAGTAAGAATTTAGTTATTTTATAGAGTTACTAGTGTTTAATAGTGTTAGTAATTATCTACCTTTTATAGTTAAATTTAGCTGCTAGTTCTTTTTAGGTAGTACTAGTTTTTAACTTTAAAATAATTAACGAACGCACGTTAGATAATAGCTCTTTATTTAAAACATAATTTCTACTAATTTCCTAGCTAAAGGATTGCATGATTATTGAGAAATAAATGTTTATAATTAACGTAAATTTTCATGTTATAAGAGTGCATAGTTCATGTGTAAAGACCTTTAGCATAATACCCTAAAATAAAAGCTTTTTCATAAAAAGTTTACTAAAAGCTTTTTAAATTAGTAGTATACTTTTTTAAGTAGGTTAGAAATTAAGGTAAATATAACTAGTAAGCTTAGTAATAGAGAGTTATTAAGAAATAGGTTTTATAAATTATAGTTAAAGTTATTTTTATACTTTTTTATTTATAATTAGCTAAAAATTAGTTTAAAATTTCTAGTAGTTATATTAAAAAAGTTAATATTCTTATTATAATTTAAGTAATAAAAGATTATACTAGTAGTATATAAAATATAACTTTTTTTAAAATGTTTACTATTAAAACTAGTAGAATATAAAACATTTAAAAAAAGTAAAAAATATAGTTTTTAAGTATAAACTAAAAGTCTTGTAATATAACTTATATTAGTAGTTTTAGTATTAATTATAGTAGTATTAAAATAAAAAAAGTATTTTATTAAATAGTGTATAAAACCTTTACTTAATAACTTTAAAATTTAGTTAATATGTAAGTAGTTTATAAGTTAATAAAAATCTAGTATTAAAAATATATTAAAAAGTAACTTAACTTTAAAATAATGCTTTTAGTAAGGTAGTTTAAAAAGTTAAAGTTATTATTATTTATAAAAAATTTTATATTTAAAAAAATAAAAGTAAGTTAATTATTAAAGTTTAATTAAAGTAAGAAAACTAAATAACTTAAAAACTAATAAAAACTAATTAAGCTTATAAATTATAATACTAGTAAAAAAATTAAGTAGTTTTAAAAAATATAATTATATTTATTATACTTAAAATATTAGCTATTACACTTTTAAACTTTTTATTTAGCTAATTTAATAAAAGTATAGTGAACAGTATTAATTTTTAAAATATTAAAGTTTTATTATAATATAAATTATAGCTTATAATAATATAATATAAAAAATTATTAAAAATTATTATTATATAAAACATTAAGTTAGTATGGTTATTTTATATATTAGAAATTTTAATACTTATTATTACTTAATAAAAAGTGTTATTTAGTAATATTTTAACTATATAATTAAGTTAATTTTATTTAGTTTAGTATTAGTAGCTAGTTTACAAAATTTAATAAAGTAAGAAGTAAAACTTATTTTTTTTAGTAAAACAAATTAAACTTACTTAAAATAGTAAGTTTTTTATTTATACTTTTATAAATAATTTATAAAAAAGTAAATAATTACTTTTCTAAGTATATATTCTTATTTATAAAAAAGTTAATAAGTACTATTAAATTTTTTTTAAATCTTTAAGTATATATATAAAAGTTAAAAGCATTTAATAAAATACTAGTTAGTACTACTTTTTAGTTTATAGTAAAGTTTTCTAATAAAAACATATAAGTTTTCGTTTTCTAGTAAATATTAAAAAGTTAAGTTAATAATTAAATTTTGTTATTATTAGTAATATAGTAAGTTTTAGTGTAATAGTTAATTTTATGTTTTTAACTATAATTTTAAAAACTTAGAAATAAGTACTAGTTATAGTTATAAGTAAAGTTACAGTTATAAAAGTTAAACTACTTTTAAATAAACTAGTAATAAAAACTAGACCTTTTTAATAAAAATAGTAGTAATAGTAAAAACTAAGTAAAAAAATACTTACTCTATTTTATTAAGCTTAATACAAACAACTTTTATACTTTTTTAATATTATGTTTTTTTTAATTTAAGCATTTATAAGTAATTTATTAACGTATTTTATAAGTAAGCTAGTTAAACAGGCGAGTTAGTTACTTTAAAACTTACTAAAAATTAAGATTTTTAACCCAAATATCTCAACGCCTACTTAATAATAAATTATAAAAATTTATATATAAGTTTTACTCTATGTTTTATAGCTTCTATTAAGATTTTAGATAAATCTAATAAGTAGGTCTTAAGATAGTAAGATTTAGAAACTAAAATATAGCTTAGTTATAATATTTTACAAACTACTTATTAGATTAACTTAAAATCTTAATAGGAGTTATAGAGCATAAAAAAAAATTATATTTAAATTTTTATAATTTATTATTAAGTAGGCGTTAAGATATTTGGGTATAAAAATCTTAATTTTTAGTAAATTTTAAAGTAATTAACTTACTTGTTTAACCAGCTCACTTATAAAATACGTTACTTATTTTTAAAGTTATAAGTTAAAAAGTAAAGTTTTTAAAATTTTTAGTAAAGTTTAAGTTATTTATTATAATAAATTAGTAAATATAACATAATATTACAATAGTAGTATAAGTAAAAAGTTAAATACTTAAAAAGATAATAGTTAATTACTAAGTATAGTATTAAGTAATACTTCAAAACATTATAAAAAAAATTTAAAAAATAAGTTATAAGTAAAAATATTTAAGTAAAAACTTATATACTAGCATATAACTAATATGTAATTACGTAATATAAAAAAAACTAATTTTTTTTAATAATGTATTATAAATAACGTATTTCATGGGCGAGCTGTATAAATAAGTGAGCTATACACTTTACTAAGACTCCATTAAAATACTATCATTTATAGTATTATTATTTAATGGTACTATCAGTTATAGTACCGTTCTTATTACTACTAGATTCTATAGTACTATTTTTATTAATTTTATATATTTAAGCGTTATGCTTAGTCCTACTATAGTTATTACAGTACCTTTAAGTTAGTTTAGCCCTATCTGCTCTTATCTTCTTATAATCCTTCTTACTACTAGAACTTGCAGTAGTAGGGTCTTTAGTAGATTTATTCTAGCTAATACTAAAGCTAAATACTCCTTCTTTCTGGATACGCTTTCTTTTACACTGCTTTTGTTAAAATACAGTTTTATTAGCTACTTTAAGCTTAGTAACATGATTACGTATAAGCACTATCTCTTAAGTTATTATAAGAGTACCTTTAACAAGCTGCTAATACCTATTCTTTAAAGAAGAGAGTAAGCTACCTAGCTTATTAGTAATTAGCTTCATTTACGACCTAAATTTATAATAGTTCTTAGGGATTTTCAACTGCCAGGTGACCTCTTAGTTAGTGGGTAGTATAAACATATGCAATTAAATATCAAGCTTTAATATTATCTTATCTAGGTTGAATAGAACTAGGCTAGTGCCTTAAAAGCTTTCTTAGATATTACTCTCAGTAATTAACGCGTCAAACGCGTCACAGAAGGCTGGTAAGAACTCTAGTTTAGTAATATAGTTAAACTAGTTATGTATTAGCTTTTCGACTTGGCGCCTATAGGCCGTCTTTAAAGGCGAAAAGCAACCCACATCTAGTGGCTATAGGATGTGTGATAAGTGTGCCGGTATACATAAAGTGATAATCTTATTCTCCTTATAGTATTCTGTAAATGCGAGAGAGTTATGGCTCTCATGGCCGTTAATAATTAACAATTAATATATACCAACACTACGCTCCTTTATACACACGTTAAAGTGCTTTAACTATGCGAGACTAAGCTCATTAGTTGTCTAGCCATTATTAGAGACACTAAATTGCCATTAACGCGGTATACCGAGTTCCTAGTACCAGGCAGAGAGGTGATTCTTGCCTTTATAGATAATAAAGGGTAGAATCATGAACCCTAGTGCGCTGATAGCTAGGATTACTATAACCCACTTACGATTACCTAGCTAAAGGGCCTTTAGTTGACTCCGTCTCTCAGAGCCTATAACAACCTTCTACTAAGTTATTATGCCCATTTGGAAGCCAGATTCGTTAAAGTTGTACGTGTCTTTGTCCTGTATACCATACTTAGCCTTCACGTTACGTATAAGGTTAAACTAGCCTTGTATAATAGCTAGTTCTTCCTGTTTATAACGCTCATAGTCTAGATTCTGATTATACTTTATTTAAATCCCTGGTGTACGCTTGATGAAGGTGTGTGGCCAATTTATGCCTACTGAGTCTATCCCTCACTTAGCTAGTAGCTTATTAGCCATCTCTCAAACAGCATTCAGTGGAGGGGCAAATTCTCTTGAATCCAGCTCAAGAATATACTTCTTTATCGCCTCCTCTTTAGAGACCGTGAGCTTCATCAAATTGGGCGTATAATCATGTCGTAAGGTGGTTCCGTCGCGTCGCGTCTTTAGGCTCATAGAGGGTACGTTATAGATGCGTGCGGCGTTTCGGAGGCCATGAATTTAGCCTATATCAAGAGCATGGATAGCAAGCTGTATTCTAGCTTCTCGAGAAATCGATTCTAGGTCAGTAGGTAGATGCATGGTACTGTGATTAATGGTGTTATTAGGGTCTTAGCAAAGTGTACAGCTCGCCCATTTATACAGCTCGCCCATGAAATACGTTAGTTACTATTATATTTTATAAGTAAGCTGCACACCCAAGCAAGCTGCGCATCTTGAAATTCACCAAAATATCGAAATTTTCCACCTTAATATCTTAACAACCACTTAATGATAAATGCTAAAATTTGAAATTTGAGCATTTATATACACATTACAGCTTTCATGAGAGTTGCATAAACATTAGTTAAGTAGTTTCTGAGATATAGTGATTTAGGAGCTAAAATAAAGCCAAATCGCTATATCTTAGAAACTACTCAACTAATGTTTATGCAACTCTCATAAAAGCTGTAATGTGTATATAAATGCTCAAATTTCAAATTTTAGAATTTATCATTAAGTGGTTGTTAAGATATTAAGGTGGAATATTTTAATATTTTAGTAAATTTAAAGATGCGCAGCTCGCTTGAGTGCGTAGCTTACTTATAGAATATAATACAATAAAGTATAAGTATTAAATAAAAAATAATAAGTATAATTAAGTATATATTTATAAATAGTAGGGTTCTTTTTTAATAATTATTTATTTAGTTATAACTTATAAAAGTAGTAAGAATATATATTTTGCTTTTAAATAATATTATATATACTTGTTATCTAAATATTCTAATTTTGAAATTAGTTTAAAATAAGTTAAATATATATTTAATTTTTAAACTAAACTATAAATAAACTAAAAACTATAAATTTTTATTTATAATAGTTTTAAAACTTATAAGTTACTTAAAATTATATAAAAATACTATAAGTAAAATATTATGTACTTAAAAAAATATTAATTAATTACTATATATAGTACTATATAATAATTTAAAACATTACATAAAAAAATCAAAAATAAAATAAGTTTTAAATAGAAATATTTAATGTAAAAGTTTGCATAATAGTATAAAGCTAATATATAAATATATAATATAAAAAAAGTTTATAAAAAAAGCTTTTTAGTATATTATAAATAGTTACTATAATAATTTTTTTTATTATATACTATTATATATATTTTTATTATAAGTTATTAACTTACTAATGTAAACTTATACTAGTAACTAGTTATTTTAATTAAGTATATAACGTTACTAGATTCCTTTATATCCAAATTAGATAGCTTATTAAACTTAGTAGAAATTAATTAAACTTAGTAGAGATAGAGGAAGCAATATAGTAAGTTAAAATTTAATAACATAATATTAAACTATTTTACTTAAAGTGTAAATCTTAATTTTAGAGTAATTATAAAGAATTAAAAGTAGCTATAAGCTGTTTAATATTTTATACTTATAATAAAATTTCTGCACGTACATTATATACTAATTAAAAGTATATTAAATACTACTAAAAAAGATAAAGGAAAATGAGTTTAGCTTTAAATTTATTTTCTTTATTAGTATTTATTTTTCTTATACTCTGCTGTAGCTAGTTACTTAACTTACTTATTTTATTTAAGTGTTATTTTCTATAGAATTTAAACTTACTATAAAGTACTTCTATTTATAAGTTTTGTTTTCTCTAATTAACTTTTACTCTTTAGTATTACTTACACATTTTTTTATACTATATTTTCTATAATAATACCTCTCTAGTTATAGTTACTTTCTTATTATAGTCTGTAATAATTTTATAAACTTTAGTTTTATAATATTAAATTTTTTAGCTTGTTAAAAACTATATATTATAAATAAATAAAATAATAATATTAAAAAAGGATAAATATAGTTAATAAGTATTATTTTATATTTTTATATAGCTATATATATAAACAACTAATTACTTTTAAAAATATTAAGTTTAAATAGTTTAAAACAAGTTTATATTTATTTAGCTTAAATAAATTATTTAAAAAATAAAATAAAAGCTACTAACTGAACTATATTTAAAAATAATAAAATAAAAGTAAAACTTTATTTATAAGTTAAAAAACTTTAAATACTAGTAATAATTAAAGTAAATAATACTATAATAAGTTAAGCTATTAAATTTACTATAGTATAAGTATAGCTATTATTATATAATTTTTAAGTTTTAGTAAAGCTAGTACTAGTAAATAATTAACTTAACTTATAGTATATACTTTTAAGTTTTAAGCTACTAATTAGCTCTTTAGTAATTTTACTTAATTTTTTAGTATTTTTTAATTAATTTGCCATGTATAGTTCTTTATACAACTATTAAAATTTTCTTTTTATAAATACTTTTAAAAGCTTACTAATAAAATTTTTTTTTTACTAAGTATACTATTTTTTATTTAAAACTAGCTATTATTTAAGTAAAAAACAAAAGTAATTATTATTAATTAAGTTATTTAATAGTAGTTAGAAAAGTAAAAGTAATAAATTATAAAAATATTATAAAAGTATAAATAAAGTATAATATAAACTGCGCTATTATAGTTAAAAAAAAACTTAACTAAAAATATAAAAGCTTTATACTAGTAGTAGTATAAACCAAAAAAAAAATATAAAAAAGTAAAATAAAAGCTATAGAAGTTGAAAATAAAGTATTAAAAATTAAAAATTACTACTCTATTTTTTAACTTTAATAATTATTTAATATTTATAAATTAGTTTTATAATAACGTAGTAAACTTTATTTACTTTCATTATATGCTAATTTTTTTATACTATAATTTTATTTATGTTAATATAAGTTAAAAGTTTTTATACTAGTTACTAATTAAAGCTAAAAACTTAGAGTAGTTTATATTACTTAAAAGAGTTAAACTCTACAGTATATTATAAAACTAAAGTAATAACATATAATACTTATATAATGTTAGCATAATCTATTAATCTACTAAAGTATTAATATTTTATTTATTTAAGTACTAACTTGTGTAAAACAATTATCTCTTACACTACTTATATTAGGAACAATAGGTTCTTAGCATTATAATAAAATTACATGGTTTAGATTTGCCCCTTTTCTGAGTTCTAAAGAGAATAAAATAGTAAAACAGTAGTAATATTGTGGTAAAGGATACTATTAGGGCGTTTAAGTGTAATTTATAGAAATCTATTAATAGACAGTCATACTTATGTAATTTTTAGATAGGAAGAGTCTTAGATATTAACGAGTAACTAAAGAACACAATTTATATAGAATTATAAGAACTACAACTCGTGTGCAGATTCTACGTTGGGTAGAAGTCAAAGTACCTTAAATTTATTCTATAATACAGGGTGGCCCACCACACAGGGAGGGAGATTATAAAACATGTAATTAAAGCTTTATAAAAGCACTACGCTATGGAGGTCCCTAGTTACAGTACACTAAAGACTGTATAATGAATAAAATTAATAACAACATTAGAATAGGGAAGTTTATAATAGATAAGGTAGCCTATATACCTCCTATAAAGGACGCTATTCTCCGTGAATTTATACCACAGGAAGCACAAGCGTATACTTATGCTCTTAACTATCCATTAACTCAGAGCAAGTTGAGAATATTCCGGAATAAGTTTTCTAAAATTTTTTCAATGCCACGAGTAGCTAAGGCAGCTGTATTACATGAAATATAAATAACAGTTTTAGGTAAGGATCTCATCACTATAGATGCACGCATGTACGACCCTGGGTCACAGAGGAGCAATATAGGTCGTAAAATTATACTAGGGATATCTATCAGAGGACTATCAGATACATGGCTACTGTCTAAGAATCTAATACAGAAGGCCTTAGTAGATTCTTTAGATCCAGAAGACGGCGCATGGAAGAATGTAATTAGTAAGTTAATTAGTGCCGGGATTTATCACCCTAGCCTTATACTCATATCTCTCATAATGTGGCAGGCGTAAACGGAGTTAGCTATAATTAGTCCAGCACAAAATCAGATATGCCTCTCCAGTCAGTATAGGTTTATATAGTTGGAAGGGTCTGTTAAAGTGCTGTTAGATCCTTATAAAGAAACTCAGATTTAGACGCGAATGCCGTCTCCTTCCCATCATGCATCATATATCCCATCTCTTATTAATAAGCTTATAGCTTGCCGTGACAATGGCCTTAAGTTATTTTATATCAATATAGGATTATACCTGAGCTGGATAATAATGAAGGTGGAACTGTTACCGAATAGCCCACTAGCCTACGGCCAGCTAGAGATGAGATTAAGTCAACATAACCATTATGTGCTTAATAAGCATAAGAGTAGTAGTGATTATCTTTAATTTGCAGCGAATTAGCACTTAGTTAGTCTAGGCAAATCCTATTTTTACTACGGCACGCCTGAATCTCACATAACTATAGCTAAGTATTCTAAATCTGGTAACCTTAATTCACTCCCTTGTTTAACTTAGAAGTAGCTAGTAAGATGCTCTTTTCATTCTTAATTGAGTTTACAGAGACAATCTAAGTTAAGTTAGTATTAGTTTATATTTTCCGCTTAGCATAACCTTAAGTGTATGACGTCATATATGGAATTAGTCACTCTTTAGTATATTACTCTATAGGTAGCTAGAGTATAATAGACTATTCTACCGTTATGTATTTAAGCTCTTAATTGTTATTAGTAGCATGGTCTTAAAATCCGTTTCTAAGTGTAACTAATTTATTTTCTATTTTTAGGGCCCACCTAAAACTAGATTTTAATTTTTAAATTTATATATCTTAATATTCTATATATAAACAACTCGTTTAGCGTCTTCTATATATGTTTTAAAATATAAATCTAAAATCTAGCCTGTCTACTCTAACTTAGCTTATTATTATAAAGATAGTTTATAAGTGCACCGTAAAAAAAAAATTAAGCCTACTCTTTCTTTCTTCTATGCGATATTACTCAGCCTTAAACCATGTCTTATAATTTATTTAATAATAAATAGCAATAAATTTATTTACTAAACCTAATATACGTTAGTATTTGTATGGTCTTTATTTTTATTAGAGCTAGTAGATTTTCAGCGCGCCCTCCCTTTACTTAATAGTATAACTAAAGATTAGTACTCTAACTATATTTAACTTAAGATATCTGTTAACTAGCTCTAGGAAGCTGTGGAGTAACTTAAGTAAACTTAGAGCAGCTTATAATAGCCATAGAATAACTAGATACAGCCTAAACGGAAGTTTAAAAGTATATATCTATTAGTCTACTTTAAGATCTCTTAGGCTAACTAAGTCGCAAGGAGAATAAATTACCTCTAGAGAGTATTCTATACTTTTTATTATGTAATAGCTATTACTAATAGACTTTACCGCCCAGCAGTATAATATTATCACTAGGAGAGAAAAAGGCACTAGATAATAGTTTCTAGACTCTAAAGAGTTTAAGAGATAACTGCGGGGATCTAATAAGACGCTGTTCTATCCTAAAATACCTAGAGCTAGTAAGATAATAATAGCGGCGATTACTATTAATTATCTCTATAGTATAATATAGAATAATAATATTAGGATTATGTATCTATTCTGTAACTATAAGATGTAAGCTAATTAAAGTGTACTAGGTCTACTTACTACTCTTTAAAGCAGCTAGTATAAAACTAGCTAAATATTATAGCTTTAGTAATATGTATGTATAACTATCACTTAAAGTAAAAAAATAGGCCATCTCTTAATAGCATTTTCAGCATTCTGCAATCTATCTGCTTAAATTATATTATAGTAGATATTATTATAAATATATTAAACTAATATGTAGATAAAGATGGCAGGTGAAACTAACTTATTAATAAACTTTATAAGCTACAGGCAAGAATAGATGTCTGACTTTTATTAATCTCTTATTTTATTTTTAAGATATTACAGAAATTTTTTTCGTACCTTACACTAGAGGTGTGAGCGAGTGAAAAGGACGTAAGATAGTATATAGTAAATTCTATTAACTCTCTACTTAACAAAAAAATAAAGTAGAAAGTCCTATCTATGCTGGATAAGCTATTAAAAGGGTTAACAACACTTAATAAAGCCTATAATAACATAATTAGATGAATAGATAGGTAATTAGCTAAAGACGGTTTACTTATTATGTACGCTCTATTCTAAATAATATACACGTAAAGACTACTTATAATAAAAGAGCTATACTATATACTAGCTATTAACTTAAGCGATAAAGCTCTAAATAGTGATAATATTTCTAACATAAAAGATATTATCTCCGTTTATGCTAGACTTATTATAGTAAATGAGAAAAGCAATATTATCTATCTTATATACTATATAATATAAGAGTACTTTAGGCGTGTATAATTAGAATAGAACTCTAGCACTTAAAAGGAAATAGTAATAGCCTACCTAATATACTTTATTAGAAGCTAAGGTTAATAAAGCTTGCTTAATTATTTTAGGCTTACATAGAGCTTATATATATAGCTAAGGTTATATATACTTAGTAGTAATTATAATTCTAACATACTTATTTTTTAATACATTTCAGAGCGGCAGCTGCGCTGACGGTAAAGCTTTTAAATAAAAACTAGCTAAAAATATATTCTTTAATTACTCAGCGTATTCCTAAAGTAAGTATATATAACTAGTAGAAAAGATTTTTATATTTAGCACTAGCTTTCCTGTATAATAAAGCCTTATTTAACTATACTATCTAAGCTATATTAACGTTAGAGTATAAATATAAAGACTATAGTAGAAGCTTTCTAAATTAAATAAGTAGACCACATCTTATAGTAAGGTATAGACTGGTTTACTTAACAGAGAGGCTTTTAATAGGTAAATACGAAGATAATATTAGAGTTAACTTAAAGGATAGGTATAGTTAAACGCTGCTATTATAGGCTGCATAAAATAAACATAAGGCGATTATAAAGCTACTATAGTTTTCTATCTTTATATAGCTTATTATATTTTATAGGCCTCCACACTATCTACTACCTTACTATTATGTTTTTTTTTATATATTTCTAAATTAACACTAGAACATTCGCCTTCTTTTAAATCGAAACGTTTTAGATTCTTAGCTGTAAAACCATATTAGATTATCTTATTAAGTAACATTATTATAGTAAGTTCACTTAGGAATTTAAGGATAACTATAACGTATTCTAGCGCTTAGTATTCTAGAATCTTCTTAGCATCACATATAAAAACTAAAGTGACGTAAAATAGATTACATGTTACTATAGTATTTTATATTAAAATAAGCTAAATACAGCTAGTATAAATATACTCCTAAGTATACTTTAAGCTTTTAGTTATATACTAGCTAGTATAGTTAAGCGTATGCTATATACCTATATAATTAGTAGCGTAGAGATTTCTTCACATATAGCAAAAAAGTAAAGCCAATTTCATTACGAGCTATAATAGTTAATTTATTTCTTAAGTTTTTATAAAACTCTATTTTATTTATATTTTAGCTGTATTATTAACTAGCTAATTTTAATAGATAACTAGTAATAGTATTAAACTATTAACTATCTATTTTTTGTTATTAATTTCTTATAATAATAACTTTTACTAAAATACTATTTATACTATAATATTATTTTATAAATTATTAACTATAACTATAATATACTAAACTGAACTTTACTTAATATTAATATATTATTTATTTACTTAATAACTTTATTTATTCTAGTAGTTTTATAAAAAACTTATTTAAATACCTTTTACTACTATATAGTTACTAGCGAAACCGGCTTCCCCTTTAAGCGCACTACTGAGATTTTGCTCCGCGCTATCAGCAGACCTCTTGGCAGTCGCCTTACCAAACTAAGTTAAGCGTTAAACAACGGTACATACCAGACGGTACCGGCTAGTGTACAAATCAAGTGGCGTTCTCCAAAGACTGGTTCCGCCACATGTGGCTCAGTCTTCCATCAACTATCTGCCATTTTCTCTCACAGTTCCATCAAATTCAGTACATCTCGACAAGGTGTAGTCGGAGCGGATAGGGCATTAATCTAGCTCTAAGATGTAGCTGGAGGTCACCTAGGCACTGATAGGGTAGTTAGTGTCGAGACAGATTTGCTAATGAGACTGAGGCTACATCGCTCTACTTTCAAGTTCGTCCTGTGAGGGAGGTGCTATCCAGTCTGTTAGAATAATGTCCTGTATCTCCAATCCATGAGCGACCCGTACGTGATCCCGAAATACGTTGCTTGGATCAATGTCATGCCCAAACGACATGCCATACCTCCTTCTCCGTCGCAAGGTTCCGTTACTCCAGGTCCAGTAATCACCCTGAAAAGCCCCACTTACTGCATCAAATTGAACAACTTCACTATGCATGATGCCGTGCACATAGCATTCGCCGAGAACGTTGAACGTCCTATCTTCTCTTTGGCGCAAGATGAAAGGAAGCGGAAAACCAAGCACTATACAGACCTGATCACCAGGCTTTGTTCTCCTGGGAACTATAGCCTTGCGTCCGTTGCAGGAAATGGCATATGCCCACCTGCCGATGCATCGATTCTGCCTTGTCCTGCGTCCGATTAATCGCTCTTCTAAGAACCGGTTGAAATCCACGAGAACAGAGAACTCATCGGATCGACTCGAGTTTAACTCGTTGTAAGGCTCCACTCCACTGCTGTCACCAATTGTGTCTACAATAATGCTGGATAATACAGGAAGTATCATGCCCTGCACGTTACGCCATCGGACATCAATGTTTGAACTCCCGGACGCACTGAAGATTCGGTTCTCTCGGTTCTGGCCAACTAGGGACTTGCATATCCTTTTCATTTGACGAGTTATCTCAGTTTCATTTGCGCCCAATTCGGGCCGTTGACTTGTGCCGTCGGAATTGGGGTTAATGTGGTGTGTTGAATGGCATAAAAGTCTAACAGTCACTTCCTCGATTGTTAGAGCGTAATCTGGAGCGTTTCTTGTAGCGTCATGTGTTTCTGAAAGCCCCAAGAAAGCAAAGACCCTGTCCCGAGGATCAGAGCACTCACGACGTAAGTAGGTATTTATAAGGTCGGGCAACTTTGTCTTTACATCGCCGACACTGTTCCGTTGGTTTCGGATGAGCGCTAAAAGCTGTTCAAGATAGACGGAGTTGAAAGCTATATCCGCTGCACCAGATGACAGTGTGTCTTGGAGCGCCTCTGCTAACTCCAAGAGATCGTCAACTCGATGGGGCAAGTCGAGCCTGTTGGGACCGCAAAGAAATGCGAGCTTTCTTGCCACCGCAGCTTCCTGGACAACCCAGACTCTGCTCCATCAAGGCCGCTCTAGAATATTATGGAGGCCTGGACTAAACCCCTCAGCAAATAGGTATTGTGCGGTAGCATGCGGGGGTTTCGTATTAAACAGATTTCTAAGCTCATTTAAGCCCCTGCTTGCGTCGGAAGTCTCATCTCCCAGCCAGATCAAAACTTGAGAAGCAGCTTCATAAATTTTGCGCATGAAGGCCACTTGTGTACCTCTTTCATTATCGTCATTCTGGTTGATGCAAATAGCATCAATCCATAAAACGCGCTCACGTCCAAGAAGCCTCAGCTGAGCCAAGGCAGCGTACAAATCCCGTGTGACTTGGAATGGCACTCCATTGAGGAAGATCTGACGGCTGTCTTGTCTGTTGCCCCAGACGTATGACAGAGCCTCGTACGCAGGGTTGCAGGCTGAATAGGAGTTGACCTCTACTGAGTCATCCATCAAGTTATCTTCCATTCTCGTTTGAAAGAGGCGTCCTCGAATAGAAGAGTCATGTGTACCAGGGAAGAGTGAAAACAGGCGTATCTCTTGCCATCCAAATGGGGCCTTTTTCAGTGGTTTATACAAGTCTGCCATTCCCATGCCATCGCTAACTTTAGCATTGCGTCCCTCCATGTGTGAGTCCAATGATGGTCCCACAGCGACGGTTGGTTCGGCCGGGTCAATCTTGTGGTGAAGGTTATCGGTCTTCTTAGTAGCCGGATTCATCTTCGGATTACCGAAAAGTAGGAGGAATCTATACCGATACATTATTGATTATCCCCGTCTGTAATAAGAAACAAGAGGTAAAGCACTTACACTGCAGGAAATTCGAGTGCTAGAGAGAGCGCTAGCGAGAAAGTTTGATGGTATCTTTCGAGAATAGCGACAATCTCTCCCGCCTCCCTGCCTCTAAAGGGCCACTTCAAAGCTCGCAGTCCAAGCCAGCACATAGCTTTGCTGGTATTCGATGGCTCCAGACGCCTGCTCAGCTCTTCTAGTTGCAAGACACAACCCTTGAGCGAGTCAGATAACTTCTGAGTGGTTAAAAGTTGCACTTTCTCCGGCCCATCCAACCCATCGAATTCTTCAAGAACATCTCTAATGCGGCTAACACCACCTTGGAGGCGTCTAATGTCATGCTTGATATTCTTCCCAGCGACTGAGTATTTGAAGCAAAGCGAGGCGATTTTGTTGGATAGGTTGACCAGAGCGATGACACTTGCGTCTCCCGAAAGGCCAACCATGATGCCAGGCTGTAACGAAGCAGCGGAGTTTGGCGGTAAATATGCAGTAGCACACTGGCGAACCCACACAGCTGCCGGACTGCTCCTGTGCTGTAGAGATTGTCGTAGTCCATCTCCAGCTTGGCAGATACGGCTGATACCTGGACTGCTCCCTGCCTCTCATGGCCAAGAAATCTCGGGAAATAAGCGCTTACTGTTCGCGCTCCAAACACGTCCACCAGACGTAAATACATTCGTTTATACCAGTTCTATATACTTTTTAAGGCTGCGCGATGAAATACTGATTAACTTTGCTATTAACTTTGGCTTATTTTGCTGTAAAATACGTTGTTTTTTCATACGCGTAGGAAGTGCTTATTTCCCGAGTTTTCGTGGCCATAAGAGCCTGCGATGTTCAGCTGGATGAAAAATCGTATTCCCAGCACACAATTTTGGCTTAGAAGTCCTCTGCTCTTTTGCCTGCGCTAGCAGGGAAGGCGGCTGATCCGCTCCAGCCACACCTTGTCGAGATGTAATTACTGAATTTGATGGAACTGTGGGAGAAAATGGCAGATGGCTGATGGAAGACTGAGCCACATGTGGCGGAACCAGTCTTTGGAGAACGCCACTTGATTTGTACACTAGCCACCGGTACCGTCTGGTATGTACCGTTGTTTGACACTTGACTTAGTTCGGTAAGGCGACTGCCAAGAGGTCTGCTGATGGCGCAGGGCAAAATCTCAATAGCACGCTTAGAGGAGAAGCCAGTTTCGCTAGTGACTATAATATATTTCTAAAGTAGAGTATATTTTTATAACTAATTACTATTATTATGACGGCGCGTACTGTGGTTACAGCTAAGGTTTAAGCTTAGGCTCATACCTAGCTCATGCTTAAGCCCATACCTAGCTTATGCTCAAGCTTAGTCTTAATAAGAGTATATAAATTCAGCCTTCATAACAACACTCTGCTCCTTAGTTTAATATAGTTAGGTTATGCTCCCGCTTGCTTATTACTTGCGCATGCCGACTATAACAATTATAAATTAATTAGTTATTTTCTAAATATAAATAAAAAAGCTTTTAGCTATATTTTTATTGTTTTATTAGTTCTACTTTTTACTTTTTTTTTAGCTAAGCTATATACTTTCTACGTATTTAAATTACTTAGTATAATAATAATATACGTAATATATTAATAATATTAGTAAGTTTAAGTATATATAATAAAGGACTTATTTATTCATACTAGTAATTAATACTTATAATCGCTGTTTTACTAACTAATATACTAGTATATTTTTTATTTTAATAAAATAGTTTAATAATACTTTTATAAATACTAATACTAACTTTTTTAATTTTTTTAATTTATAATTTTTTTACTACTTTTTTTACTATTTATAATGCTAAATAAACTACTTTTTTTATTTTTATTATTATTACTATTATTATTTACTATTTACTATATTTGATATAATACTATACTCTATTTTGTTACTAAGTAATATAATTAATTTTTTTAAATGGTTTTTTTTACTTTTTTTTACTCCTTTTGTTTTAATTTTTAATATTATTAGTATGGCCCCAATTTTTCTAGCTAATAACTCCTAATTAATAAATTTATAAAATATAAAAAATTACTTTAGAGAACCGTTGTCGTGTTATGTATTTTAGGCCGTAAATTTAGTCACATTATGAGATTAAATAGTAATAGTTATAATAACTGGTTAAAAAATTAGTTAGCCTTATAGCTTAGCGTATATAACTAGCTAATTAGTGAGCATATTACAGCTAGCATATCCTTAGAATTAACATTTAAGTTAATAGTTAAGATAGCTAAAAGTTGACTATTCTAGAATAAAGTTAATAAAGGTATGCAGGGCTGAAGTGCTTATATAGACCAGTGCTAAAGCACTAGGCCTAAATAGGTAGATAATTATGTGACTTAAGTGCACTTCAGGTAAGCTAGCCACTACAGCGCGTTCTCTATTATTCAGTACTTAAAATTAATAACGGAATGTAAGAGATAGCTCGCTGATTGGTGGAAAACGCCTATCTAAATTTAATAGTAAAGTAATTTCTATTACTTCTACCTCTATCCTAACTGTTTAGTCGGAATCGTCTATTAAAAGACCATATCCATGAACTTCTTTTTACGGTGGCTATTTTAATAAACTAGATTCATCAGCCGATTGCTACTAATAGCAGTTTACTAATATTTTTCTAATAATTTTAGGCTGGTTCTTACAGATCACTCTACAAGCCGTACTAATTAATATATGCGTGCATATAGTTGCTGCACGTCTGCTAACAAGATATCCTCTAGTAAGTAAGGTGCAAAGTACTTAAGGTTAATATTAGCTTTATAGCACGTCTGTTTGAGCCGCTCCGTGCTATGGAAGAACGTATTATTATTACAAACATAGACTTCAGTTCTAGCTATCTACCACCACGAGAAAGGAGCCGCTTAATAAAGTCTTTAAAGATACCGCTATCTATAGATCCTTAAAATAATAGGCCAGTACAAATTTATATTTTTGGTTTACGGTGGAACTGAGTAATTTGGGTAGGTATTACACTAGAGGAGATTAATTAGCCTCTCAGAATCTAATACGCTTATCACATTCAGACTTGCTGAGGGATATAAGATAATAATGCTAAATATTAACATAAGAATATTAAATTTATCCTGTTAGAAAATAGCTATTTCATTCTGATATAGCTCCTGCTTCTTAGGTAGGTACCTGTTTATATAAATCCCCTAGTATAGACGACGTAATCAAATAAGGCCTTGTTACTACTTTAGTGAACTAGTCGGCTTCCTTATTTCTTATAACTCCTAAATGACCTGGAATCCAGTATAGGGTGACATCGTTTATCTGAAACTTCTTAATAATCTCCGTGACTACTTCCTAGCATACTCAAGCTATCTAGCTCTATGTCGACTGCAGTGCCAACTGCGAGTTAGAGAATATTCGTACTCTAGAAGCAGAAGCCGTCTGGTTAACAGTAATGCACGTGGGATTCTATAGTCAATTAGCCGCCTCGCTGATTGCTAGAAGCTCTGTGAGATAAACACCAGCCTAATTGGAGCTTACCATAGTCTTTGAGATAGACGCTCTTAACAGCATGGTATATACACCAACCCCTGCCCTACCATAACGCATCTACGTATATATTAACTTGTCCTGGCTTGTAGCCCTTAATAATAGCTAGAGCCTTCTCTTTGTTGTTGCATATTACTATATTAAGCTTAGATATTCACGGCAGACATGCACATGGTTTGGCCTCTTAAACTCCTTCCACTCACACATATTCGCATATCACTGCTGTTCTCTAAGGCGGCGGCGAGTAGTATCATTCATAAATATTCTATCTTAGTAAAACAGGATATAAGGTAGACATATTATTTTATGCTACTGAGATAAATATTGAACTTATAGAATTTAAATTTAACTATCTTTTCAATTTATAGAACTCCCCCTAAGTTAAAGCTCTTATCACTCCTGCGATAGCTCTAGATACAGCCGGGCTATATAATTTTTAACAGTATCAATACCCTGCTTAATAAAGTGCCTATAGACGACTTCCTATGAGAATATGAACTTGTAAAATTAGTAGCGCTTGTTAACTGAGTGATCCTTCAGCCCCTAGTTCCACACCTACTAGTCAAGCTTAAGCTCTTCTAGAGGCTTCAAAATCTCCGGCAGTAGGGACCAATCCACCCACGAGTAATTAAACTTTATAAACTTTGAACTGAAGAGCACCTCATCTCTTTCAACTACTCGGGTTTAAACTAAGTCACTGTTTGTACGCTGGAAGGCTGTCAGAGCCTCTAGATTACTAAGGTTATTAGAGAAGCCGTCAGAGAGGTCGTTAAGATCGAACAGGGGAGTTAAATTAACCTGACTCTCCTCTAGTAGGAGCATCTCAACGTCGACGCTTCTGGGCGTGTGGAGATTCTGGCGTCAAAATCTTAAGTCATAGATCAATCTTGATCCTTCCTAGGTACGCTGTCGCTTATATTTTGGATACACAACGATTACACAGAGTATTAGCGATAGAGAGAGCTCTCTAAGATACTCGAGGAGGGATTTCTCACTGTTAAGTAGCATCAGATTCTTAGCCGGATCAACTATGTCAATTCACCCTATACGAGCAACTCTACTCTACTAAGCCTTAAAAATTAGCTAACCAGGTATAGTACATATCTTTAATATCAATTGACTCTATGAATCTCTATATATCGACGCTGAGTCGATTTATATTGGCTTAATAGGCATCTCTAGACCGGGTAAAAAGCGACGCGATCTCAACTCCTTAGAAAAACATTCAACTAACGTACGTCGCCACGTGCCGCGTTATTACTAATGAAGACGCCAAAGAAACAACAGATTAAAGGTGTTTCCGTAGAAAAACCATTAGGGACGAGTGGGGCAAATTGCAAGAACCAGTCAGGCTAAGTAAAGAGGGGGTGATTTAAGTGTGGGTAGAGCTATCTTACATACTAGTTTATATCACTTGAAATATCTGCCTCCACATTTTGAGAAGATTGGCTTATAAGCCAGGGAACTGGTGTCTGGCGCCTTATTACATGTAAGGGCAGCCTTATCTAGTCCAACCCATACGCTATAAGATGGGATCGAATTCGGTCTAAGTTAGCTATATTTTTATGCGAAACGGTTGTCAAAACTGGTAGGTACTTACTACACGACCCTTTTCTTAAGAAGTATTAATTACTAGACTTCTATAATCACGTAATGTTCATGCAGAGTTGCTCCTGACAGCGTACGAAGAGTCTAAGGCCGAGAAGAATAAGCCGTGAAAGTAGCAGAGCTCATAGTTCGGAAACACAGCTTAATAGAAGATAATAATAGTAGTAAGTGGAATTTAACAGTAAATTTGCTGCTTACGAAGACAATCTATGTAAGTATACACACCTTAAGCTCTCTAATCATTTTTAGTCCGTATTATCATCCCTTAGCTCCACCACTTCCCTTATACCTACGTTTAGTTCACTTATTTCTCCTTTTACCCCGCTTATTTCATGTTCTAGGTTGCTAACCCTCGTCCCTAGCTTATCCAGCGCTTTTATTACGTCCTTATTTTGCGCTATAATTAGTTTCTCTAGTTCCCCAGTTAAGTTCCCGAATTCTAAAGCGAATTTAATAGGGTGTTTCGCTGAATCAAACGTCTTATCTTCACCCGCAACTATCTTTTTCCAGGCTCCGCCTTTTTTAGTTATTTTTTTATAAGTTTCGCTCGGGGAATTCGGCTCTAATTTGGGATTAGGAATTTCTTCCTCCGACTCTTGGCTCAATTCTATGTCTCCTTTGCGTTTTGGCCGGCCAGGTTTTTTGTTTCCTGTGAGCTGATTGGTATCAGGTTTTTTTCTTAGTGGCATGGTCCTAAATTATGTCCTTACCAGCTAAGAACCCTCTTTATATTCTAAAATTAACTTATATAATATAGATTTATCTAATTTTTCATAAATTGCTATTATCTAAAATTATTTTGTTCTAGTATTATATAAAATTTAATTTATAAAATTCTTACAAAACATTATTACTAGCAAAAAGTGAACATAATACCAATCCTTATTATTAATAAAAATAGAAGTAACGTGTTTCATGGGTGAGCGGAACACCCGGGTGAGTGGAACACCTAAACACCAGCTTTAAACTTCAACAGCGAAATAAATATCAACACCACGAAAAATTTGCTTAATTCTAGATTTAGCAGAATTACTCTGAATCTAATACTTCTTTCTTACAGGTTCGCACGTTGTGTCCTGCCTCGCCGCAGGCGCCGCAGCGCCTTTTTAATGGTGGGCCATCCTTTGCACCACTCTGCCCAGAGGACTCTTCAGCCTCTCCTACACCACTACCACCTAAAGAAGCTATCAAATCCTCTGCCTCGCCTATAGACATTACCCCTCCAGCTTTGATATATTTTCTTTTGCGACTTTTACGCTTAGTTGCTTCCTCATTTGCCTGACGAAGAGCAGAGAGCTCGTCTTTCATTAACACCATTTCGTGCACCATCTTCTCAGCGCCTTTTTGAAGCCGATTAAGGGCTTCTAGCATAGGAGCAGGCGATGAATCCTGGTGCCTTTGAATCCGATCGCGAATCAATATAGATTGAGCGCCAATTTCGCGTGCATTACCTGGTGTTTGTGATTCCCATAGGGTCTCCTGTGGTGGCTCTGGTGTAGGCGTACGAAGGACTATATCAATCCGGGATAAGACAGCATCAGGGTCATGAGGGACTAAACCAGCTCCTTGAAAGCTTCCTAAGATGTTGTTCTCTGTGAAGGCCTTATCGCGAGCTATTTTGAAGGCTGGAAGGAAGCGTTCTTTTGTAATATGTCGAACGCGGTGGCGCGACAGCTCACTAATCTGCGTACTGTACGCCTTCTTCAAAGGCGCAAAACAGCCCACATCAAGCGGCTGCACTAAGTGCGACGAGTGTGATGGCATACAGAGGGTGATAATCTTTTGTTCCTTGCAAATATCCTGGAACTCTAATGAGTTGTGGCTCTCGTGGCCGTCGATAATAAGCAATCTGTACACCCCCATAGTACGATCCTTTGTAAACTCATTAAAGTGCTTTAACCACGTAATACCAAGCTCATTATTGGTCCATCCATTATTGCTGAGGCCGATTTTCCAGCTACGAGGCAGGTTCTGCTCTCTAACCCAGGTATCGATATGGCGTTCGCCCTTGAAGATGATGAAAGGTGGGAGTACCCACCCCAAAGCGTTAATAGCCTTTATTACTGTAACCCAGTCTCTATTACCTGGCTGAATGAGTTTACGCCTTCCTCGACGTCTATCAGAGCCAGTTACAACCATCTCAGCTGCAATTACCCCCATCATAAAACCGGTCTCATCAAAGTTGTAGGTATCTTCGTCCAGGATCCCATACATCTCCTTCGTCTTTTGAACTAGCTCAAACCACGCGTTGATAAGCTCTGGATCTTCATTCAAGGCTCGCTGTCGATCATAGGCACGCGTAAGACACGTTTCTATCTCTGGCCTGCGCTTAATAAACTCATCAACCCAGTTCTTGCCAACATGCTTCTCATCCCGTGCCTTTAGCAAGTTATCAGCCATTACACGTATCGCAAGCTTCGTGGCAGGAAATCCTCGTGAATCAAGGTCAAGGATACGTTCAACTATTGCTTCTTCTTCGCGTAGAGTAAGGCGAGCTGATTTGGGTCGTGTTTCGGCGCGAGTAGGTACGCCCTTACGCGCGCGCTGTAAACTAGTCAAAGGCACCATATAAAGCCTTGCAGCCTCGCGCAGCTTTAATTCTTTATCCTCATTCATAGCCTGTAAGGCCATAAAGAGATTCGACTGAATTCTCGATTTAGCAGGATTGTTGTTGGGTTGCATTGTTGGTGTAAAGTTAGAGGGTTAATTTTTGGTGTTTAGGTGTTCCACTCACCCGGGTGTTCCGCTCACCCATGAAACACGTTATACTAAAAAAGTGCTGAACAGCTTATAGTTTTCTATAGTTTAGTTAAGATTTGTTATACTTTCTACGTAGTAGCTACAGTCGGTTGGTTAGTTAGTTGCTTCATTTACCCTGACCCCTCCCTTTGCGGGATATGCAGGCTACCACTACTACGGTCTATCCTTGATATCTATTTACATTGTGCTGCTACATGCACGATATTTTTGCCTCGTTAAGGCCTTTGATGATTCCTCTGCCTGCGGTCCCTGTTTTGGGACCCATCTGCTTGTCGAGATTGGAACCTCTTTGACTCTTGAGCGAAATCAAGCACTGCGTTCAGTACATCTATTTTCATTGACCATTTTCCCTTCTTCTGGATGCCTTGAGGTTTACCCCCCAGCATAGTTGAAATGTTATTAAAGGCGTCTCCTATCCTGCTTCGCAGGTCTTGTCTTAATTCTCGGAGATTTAGACAGTCCACTAGTACGTGGACCACTGTTTCTCTCGCTCCGCACTCGCATTTATCGTCTTCCCTGAAGCCCTTGTCCTTTGCAGTTGTTGCCAGCCATGAGTGTCCTGTTCTAAGTTGTGCTAGGAGTCTTGCTTGGTGTCGTGGCAGTGGGCCGTACCGCTTAAGTGCTCGCTTTGATGGTAGTCCATCGTCTATTCTTCGCAGGTGTTTTCCCTGGCTTGATGATTTCCACTCATGTTGCCATTCCTGCATCATGTTCTCCTGGTTGGTCTTCTTCTGAGTTGAAACAAGTCTCTGGAACTTGTGGGCTCTGTTCTGGCTGGCTGCCTCCTTGGCCAGTCGGTCAGCTTCATCGTTGCCTGGTATGCCTTGGTGTGCTGGAATCCAATGTAGGCGGAACTTGATGTGGTGATCTATCGTTAGTTGCTCGACGAGCTTGTGGATGCTGAGAACAATGTGCTGGCCTGGCCGGTTAGTTGTGTTTTCGATCGCTTGAAGTGCTGATTTGCTGTCGCTGACAATCGTGAATATGGTGTTCTCATGGTTCTCCTGGTTGACGTTTTCTAGGCATTCCTGCTGTGCTAACCTGACTGCGTAATAGATTGTAATGAGCTCTGCTGCGTGTATGGACCAATGCTTGGACGAACTGATGCTGATTTTCTGGAATCTCCTGACCTTGTGTTGTTCATTAAGGATGACTGCTGCTGCTCCTAGGTTGGGTTTTTTGGCTGCCGCATCGGTGTAGATCACCTTTCCTGGTGTTTTCATCAGGTCCTCGATCTTTTTGATTGCTTCATTTTTGTCCTTTTCGATGTTGATTTGGCTAAAGGTGTGTTCCTTCCATGGAATTGGTGGATTTGGGTCGACTACTTCAAGGTTCTCGTCAATGTTCATTGTTTTCATCGCTTCGGCAAGGGGGAATTTGGGGTGGTTCCACTTCAGCATGCACCTCTTCTTCGTTCTTTCGACGACGCTGTGTATTGGGTGTTCTTGCGGGAGCGAGAGGAGGCTGGTTATGACGTTCTGTGCTCTCTGCTTCAAACGGAGTCGAATTGGTGGAATGTGTGCCTCTACCTCTAGCGTTTGTGTTCCTACCGTCTTGAAGGTTAGTAACTACAGTCGCTAGCGAAACCGGCTTCCCCTCCAAGCGCGCTGCTGAGACTTTGCCCCGCGCCATCAGCAGACCTCTTGGCAATCGCCTTACCAAACTAAGTCAAGCGTCAAACAACAGTACATACCGGATGGTACCGTACAAATCAAGTGGCGTTCTCTAAAGATTAGTTCCGCCACATGTGGCTCAGTCTTCCATCAACCATTTTCTCCCACAGTTCCATCAAATTCAGTACATCTCGACAACCCTGCGGCCGGTGCGGGTCAGCCGCCCTCCTTGCCTGTAGTGGCGATATACAGTGACATAACTTTTCCTCGCCACTTCAATACTGTTTCTTTTCAACACTAGAGCATTCTTACCAATCCTTGGTGTTACTTATATGCAATAACTTTCGCTCATTAATTCGTCCCTTAGGAATTCTGCATCTATAAAATTTTGCGGTTGATAGTTTGAAAAAGAATGTAAATTAGTTTTAATTCTCCAGCTTCCGCTGCCATTTATGTCTAATTGTGAAAGCTACTTCCACCGTGTGGAAAATTTGAGGACGTGAGTGTATAGGCTTAGATCTAGTATTAGAGAAACTATATCTCTCACCTATTAAAGCTTACTTATTCACTAGTTGTTGAACGGAAGTGTAGTGCTTTAGGCACGCTTAAGTAGTTAGGTAATCTAGCCTAAGTATATTGCAGTAGCCAGTGTAGGCCTGTTTATAGAAGATCGAAGCATCTTTGTACTAATGCTATAGTTGTAATAAATAGGTAAAATAGTAAATACTTATCAGCATGTCTGGGTGCTTCTTTTCTAATATCTTTACTTTTAGTACTAGTATTTCTTAATGCATCTTCTCTGCTTCCGCGTACTTCCCCTAATTGCTTAGTACTAAGGCTACATTACTTATACTTATCAGCGTATCCAAGTACTCCTTTCCTAATATCTTTACCCTTAGTGTTAGTATTTCTTAATATATCTTCTCTGCTTCCGCGTACTTCCCCTGCTTGCTTAGTGCCTAAGCTATATTATTCATGCTCATCAGCATATCCAGGTACTTCTTTCCTAATATTTTTATTCTTAGTGCTAGTGTCTCTTGATATATCTTCTCTGCTTTTATATACTTCCCCTAATCGCTTAGTGTCTAGGCCACATTATTTATACTTATCAGCATGTCCGGGTGCTCCTTTTTTAATATCTTTACCCTTAGTACTAGCATTTCTTAATATATCTTCTTTGCTTCTACATACTTCCCCTGCTTGCTTAGTGCCTGGGCTATATTATTTATACTTATTAGTATATCCAGGTGCTCCTTTTCTGATATCTTCTTATCTAATACTAGTATCTCTTAATATATCTTCTCTGCTTCCGCGTACTTCTCCTGCTTGCTTAGTGCTAGGGCAAGATTATTCATGCTTATTAGCATATATAGGTACTTTTTTTCTAATATCTTTATTCTTAATACTAGTATCTTTTAATATATTTTCTCTGCTTCTGCGTACTTTCTCTGGTTGCTTAGTACTAAAGCTATATTACTTATACTTATCAGCATACTTAGGTACTCCTTTCCTAATATCTTTACTCTTAGTGCTAATATCTTTTAATATATTTTCTCTGCTTCCGCGTATTTTTCCTAGTCGCTTAGTGCTAAAGCTATATTACTTATACTTATTAGCATATCTAGATACTCCTTTCCTAATATCTTTACCTTTTATACTAGTGTCTCTTAATGTATTTTCTCCGCTTCCGTGTACTTCCCCTAATCGCTTAGTGCTAGAGCCATATTATTTATACTTATTAGCATATCCAGATACTCTTTTCTTAATATCTTTATTCTTAGTGCTAGCATCTCTTAATGTATCTTCTCTACTTTTATATACTTTCTTTAGTCGCTTAGTACTAGAGCTATATTGCTTATACTTATCAGCATATACAGGTACTCCTTTCTTAATATTTTTACTCTTAGTACTAGTATTTTTTAATATATCTTCTCCGCTTCTGTATACTTCCCTTAGTTGTTTAGTACTTAAGCTACATTATTTATGCTTATTAGCATATCCAGGTACTTCTTTTCTAATATCTTTATTTTTAGTATTAGCGTTTTTTGATATATCTTCTCTGCTTCTACGTACTTCTCCTAGTTGTTTAGTGCTAGAGCTATATTATTTATACTTATTAGTATATTTAAATACTCCTTTTCTAATATCTTCTTATTTAATACTAGTATCTTTTAATATATCTTGTTTACTTCTGTGTACTTTCTCTAGTTGTTTAGTGCTAATCCTATCTTATTTATAGCTATTAACATACTAGAGTATTTCTTTCTAAGCACCTTTTCTCTTTACGTGAGTAGTTATTAATAAGTATTTTCTATAACTTTATACTATCCTAATATCCACTTACAGTATTCTATTTAGTTTAATAGTGATATTCTGTTATTCACTTTGTATACTTCAGGCAGATTTAGAATATATATAATATAAGGTAGATACGCGGTCTATACCTCTCTTATATTATAATTACTAAATAGGATAATCTTTACTAGGCGTGTTAATATCTTTTCTGCTTAAGTATTCTACTAATTTTATACTTTCAGCCACCCTTATATAGCTAGGTAAACTAGTAGGTGGATGTTAAATATCTTTTATAAGAATATTTATACCTACCTTTTTTATCCATCTCTCTGAGGCTATCGCTTAGTAATGAAAGTGTATGCTTTTAGTATTCTAATTATCTTTATCTACTCCACCTTAGAACCATTCGCGAGCAAAATTAAAGCTAGTATATTATTATTTACTATATATACTATAAATAATAAGTAGCCTGTAGCTAGTTTATTACGTCTTTAAATCTACTTAAAAGAGATATACTATGTTATAGCTACAGGGTTCTTCATGCCTTAATATCTGCCCTAATTTTTAAAAACTTTACTAAGAAGATCAGTAGCGTCTTTCTCGCTACTTCTATAGTATAAAATATAGTTAGAGAGTATAATATTATTTATATTAATAAAAGCCACTACTTAAATAATAGTAAGAGTGAGTAAAATAAGTATGTTAAGAAACTTATTAATAGTTTTCTTATCTTTAAGTTTATACTGATGTTTTTTAAATAGACGCTTTTTTAATATCTCTTCTATTTCTAGCTTCTTTAACTTTTCTAGTTTTATAATATTACTCTTAGCTAGCTTGATTGTAGCCACTTAAGTCTGGGTAGTAAATACAAGCGATTTTTTACGGCTATATAGGAAATAGTTAATTAACTAGTTTAGACTATTTCTTTTTTTAAGTGTACTAAAGAGGACGCTGTCGTCGTCTATATTATTAATAATTATTAACTATTATCTAAAGCCTTTATCACTTAGCCTTGTTTTAAGGAGTTACTTAATATCAGCCTTATTTTCTATAATGTCTGGTATATATAAGTATATCTCTATCTCTTAGTAATCCTGCTTAAAGCTTTCTTAGTTAACTGCTAGTATCTAAAGAACAGCACGTATAGACTACTACTCTTTTATAAGATATATTAACTTAAAAGTAAAGGCTGTCTTCCTATACCTGTTAAGTCTATATATCATAAATTATTAACTACTTTCTGATAAGATGTGTATACTAAGTTGAGTGAGCTATGTCTCTCAGCCTATAAAAAATTACAGCCTTAAGAATAGAATAACCTAAAATACTATCCTACTTTTTAATGCTTTTTCTATATCTCCAGCCATATCTAGCTAAATTCTATAGACTTGAATTAAGGCTTGTTAATGTAGTAGATTTTTTAAAGACTTCTTAATCTTTTTTAAGAGCCACTTAAATACATTCTCTTCCCCTTCGCTATAGTTAAGTAGTATATAAATACTAAATATACTAAGTAGAGAGTACGTTTTGTCTTTCTTACGTATAGTTTATTAATCTTTTTACTATAATAATCACTCCTTAATGCTGAACTTATATAGAGGGGTTCCTTAAAGGGCGGAAATAGTAATACCTATTATCTTATAAATTTATCACTTAAGAGTTATCTTATTATCTAGTTGCTGGCTTTCTTGAAAGAAGAACTTAATAATACGTAGAGCAAAAAACTCTTAAAGCGTCTAACTCTAAGTAAACTATTAACTTTCGTGAAATACTAGTTTTTAGGTAAATTTAGAGAATCTACTACTTATTCTTTATTTAGCTGTTAGGATATTAGATAGATAGATATAGCATATTACAGTATCCTAGTACTAGTAAAATATAAAGTTAATAGTATCTTAAAGTTCAACGCTATCTGCCTTATTAATGTAGTAAATATTTATCTAAAAGTAGTGTAGGCCTTCACGCTTAGCCTATTATATATAAAAATAAATTATATTATAACTTACTTTATTCTTTCTAGTGTTGTTTATTAAATTATGGAAGGTTACCTCTTAACTATACTTCTAGGTATATAAAAGGATTGCATAAGGAGGGACTTTATTATTACTAAAGAATTCTTTAGTTAAGCTAAACTTACCTATAGTGTTATACTCTAAGAGACGTATTACTTTCACAGGTTATTTAAACAGGTAAAAGCAGTAGAAAGAGAGTTAAAAAAGCTTAAATATATTAAGCTAAATAGAGTAATAAGAGTATAGCAACTCGCTTATCTGCTAAGACTTATAATCCTAGATATTAATTTATTCAGAATATAAGAAAATAGAGAAGCGTTAAGTTATTGGTATAGTCAGATTTAAAAAGTAATTTAGATAAAAGAGAGTTAAAAAAGGCTGTGTATTACGCACACAGGGCTAAAGGTAAAGCTAAGATTATAATAAAATAAGACTAATACAGGCGTGACTAAAAAAGTGTGATTATAAATAAAACAGGTTTAACATTTCTATTATAATAGCGGAAAGGATAGCTAAACCTTAGAGTACCCTTATTCATAATATATATATTTAATAGTAATTAATTAAAACTAGGGTATAGAAGTAACAACACGGTTTAATAAGCATACACTAAAGATAGTAAAAACTGGTATTAAAGTAGCGTAATATTAACGTTTATTATTATAGATAAGAAGGGCGGCTAATCCGCTCTAACTATACCCTTATTAAGATATACTAAATTTAATAGAACTGTAAGAGAAAATAGTTTGATAGAAGACTAAGCCATATATAGCAGAACTAGATATTAGAGAATGCTACTTAATTTATATACTAACCACTAGTACCATCTAGTATATACTATTATTTAATACTTAACTTAGTTTAGTAAGGTAGCTGCTAAGAGTTCTGCTAATAGCGCAGAGTAAAATCTCAGTAATACACTTAAAAAGAAAGCTGGTTTCACTAGTGACTATAAGCACCCTACTATAAACATTTAGTTAAGTATTAAGTTTAAAATAAACTTATAATATTAATATATTATATATTTTAAATAAAGTATTATTTAGACGTAGTTTTATTAGTAAAATAAATAGGCAACCTTACTATAAAGAATATAAATATTTTAAAGATGTTATTATATAATTATATAATTAAAATATACTTAACGTATTTGATAAGCGAGCGCTCCAGACAAGCGAGCGCTCTACCCCATTAAGTCTCTACTACTTCACAAACTAATAGCAACTCAACACCAGCAGCTATTGTAAAAATATTTGACTAGTAGATAGTTCACCTATTTCTCAGCCCTTTTGCATGTGCGAGAAGTATGCCCAGTCTCTTTACAGCGTCTACAGCGTCTTTACTATGGCGCGTTGACCTTAGCGCGCTTTATACTCTGGCACCCTTCACCTTTAATCCGCTTCTCAACCTCACCCTGAGCAATTATTTCTAACCCCTCTGCCTTTGTTGGCGTTCCTTGCTTTTGGATACGCCTTTTTTTGCGCCTCCTGCGTTATATTACAGCCTCATTTGCCTTTTAAAGCTTGGTAACTTGCGCTTCTAGTAACACGGCTAAATGCATCATTTGCTCAGCACCCTTTACAAGCTAGTGAAGCGATTCAATAATTAATCCAGGTGAGCTATCTTGATGTCTTTGAATTCGATCGCGAATTAGAGCTATTTGAGAGCCTAATTCAGCAGTAGTTTTTAGTGTTTTCGACTCCTATAGGGCGTCCTCTCTGGGAGGGGGGGAGGGCGTCTGAAGCTTGACATCAAGCTTTAAAAGCACAGCATCTGGGTTGAATGGGACTAAGCCAGCACCCTGAAAGCCTGCATGAATGTTGCTTTCCGTAATTATCTTTTAATAGGCTGCTTTGAACGCTGGTAGGAACTTATAAAGGTCTTATTTAGCAGTATGAAGTTCTTATAAATATTGTCTTTAAGAGAATGATTGCATTAATTCCTACAATACTAAAGGTAATAACTAATTAAATATATAATAATCAAATAGGCAGTAACGACATTACGAATCTCTAGTGATTTATAATGCTGGGTGGCAAAGTGGTGGCAAAGTGGCAAAGTAGCAAGGTTGCCTATTCTAGTTTTACCAACAGGAACTCAAGCTTTGTGATAAGGTAAATGTGGTTGTGGACAAGATCTTCAACTTAGCACCTATATGCATCCTTCAAAGGTGAAAAACAGCCCACATCAAGTGGCTGAAGCAGATGCGACGCATGAGATGGCATGCAGAGCATAATAATCTTCTTCTCCTTGTAAAGCTACTGAAAATCAAGCAAGTCATGACTCTTATGGCCATCAATTATTAGTAGACAATGTACGCCTACTGTACGATCTTTTATATGCTTGTCAAGGTGCCGTAACCACTTAATACCAAGCTCATTAGTCGTCCAGCCGTTGTCGCTTAGTGAGATAGTCTAATCTTGTGGTATATCATTGCCCTCGTACCATGCAGAAAGGTGGTACGTTTCTGCAAAAATGATGAATGGTGGAATTGCCCATCCTTGAGCGTTGACACCCTGAATTACTGTGACCCATTCGCGATTACCTGGCTGTACTGCTTTACGTCGATTACGTCTATCAGAGCCTGTAACGACTTTGCCGCCTAAGATAACGCCCATTTGAAAGCCGGTCTCGTCAAAGTTGTAAACGTCTTCTTCAGCGATACCGTACTTCTCTATTGTACGGTGTACGAGTTCAAACCACGGCTTGATAATCTCAGGATCCTCACATAAAGCTCTCTGGTAGTCGTACCTCCGATTATAAACGGTTTTAACCTCTGGAGTTCGCCCGTACAAAGTTCTCTGGCCACTTGATTCCAACCTGGCCAGCAGAGCGCGCAGCAAGTAGTTGATTGACCATATCTCTTACAGCACCAAGCCTAGGGGGAAATCCTCGTGAATCCAGGTCAAGTACATGCTGAACAATAGCTGATTCTTCCAGCTTAGTGAGCTTCTTTAAATTAGGCTCGCAATCGCGTCGTGAAAGGGTTCCAGCGCGTCATCGTCTGAGCGTTCTTCAGTCAACGTCATATACTGCTACAGCGCATCGTTCGCTTTGAAATTGGTCTCGTTTGATTGCTAAGATGGCTAGGGCTACCCTGCCTTCTTGATAGA
>ML994757.1:0-55222 GCA_010093925.1 Zopfia rhizophila CBS 207.26 | reverse complement strand
ATTCATTTTCGAGATATATTATTTATTTATGATTCGATCATTTAATATATAAATTGATCATTCTTTAATTAATATATTATTATCGTGAATAAATATTATCGAATTGTCATCATAATTTATGATTTTGAAATCATATAATTTATATTTGAAATTATTAAAATTCATCGATATTATTATTGAAAAAATAATTATATCGAAATTCATATATATCCGATTAAAATTAATAATTCAAATAATAAATTAATAGATGTCTATTATAAATGTTTTTAAAATAATTATAATCAAATTAATATGATAAATTTTTATTTATTTTTTATTGATTTGAATAATGAAAAATATAAAGATCAAATTATCTTAAAGATGAATTCATTTTCATCTTTTTATATTATTTATATATTATTTCATTTATAAATAAAATTGAATTTTTTTAACACATCACATATATTTCGATCATTTTCATAAAATTTTTTTTTTTAAAAATTAAAAAAATATTAATTCAAATTTATTCAATCATTTAATGATCGTTAATTTGATATAAATTATATTAAATCATAAATATAATGAAAAAATGAAATATTTCATTTCAAAAATATATGAAAATTTTATAAAATATTTTTTCAAATCAATCAATAAATAATTTTTTCGATATATAAGGTGAACAATAATGCATAAAAAATTATAAAATAATTGTTAAATTGATAAAAGTATTGATAATTACACATGATTTAAATACATATTTTTATATTATTAATAATATATTGAAAATTATGAATAAAATGATATTTTAAATAATAATAATATGATAATAATAATACTGCAACGACGAACGAGACAAACGACATTTAATATATTATAATATTGATCGATATGATCGATATTATTCGAATCTTATATCGATCGAATATGAATTCAATATATGATGAGATATATCTCTAATCGGAAAAAATATAGAGAAAAGAAAAATAGAATCATATCGACTTTATCTCGATTGAATAAAATAATTGGACATAAATATGTTGTTGCGCACTTCTGGTTCGGGTAATAATATTAATAATCTTTTATCATATCATATTTGTTTCAATTGTTGATATTATTATCATATATTATATTTCATTTAATATTTTGCATCGAATATTTCGATGTATATTTTCGATATTTATTTTATATATATTTTAAAATTTTCATTTTATCAAATGTATCAAATATATTATGAAAATAAATTTATTTGAATTTTTATTAACAAAAATATTCTGATGTAATATTATTAATATCATATTATTTCAATTATTTATTATTTGAATTTTATTTCAAATATTTAAATAAAATAAATATGAGAATGATTAATTTTATTCATATTTATGAATTTTATTGAATAATGATCATTATTATTTTTTAAATTTGCAAATAATTTATATAATTTTTTGATAAATTATTTCATATAAAATATTTATTTAATATATAAATAATTTATTTGATATATATATTTATTTGATATATTGAATATACAGAAAATTTAAATATTAAAAATCATAAAAAATTCATTCGAGTTCATAATTTATTATTTAATATATTATTCTATAATTTTTATCGATGAAAAAATATCATCGAAAAATGAAAGATCGAAATATTAATGAAATCATTGGAATAATTGAAAGAAAAAAAGATATTTAATTGAATTCATTTAATTATCAAAATATTCGATCAAAAAAAGTGAATGTGAAGAAAATATCATATTAAGATCTCACTTTCTACATTTTTAGGTTTTTAATATAATTTTATTTAGTTTCTTAATTTTTATAAGTACTAATTTTAGTAATAAGTACTTATTAAATATAAAAAAAAATTAAATAAACTTATAAAAGTGTATAAAACTAATTAAAAGTAGTATAAATTTTACTAAAGTTTTATAACTTAAAACCTACTATAATAAAATTTAATTATTATAGTTATTTACTAACTAAAATTATTTAAAGGCTAGCTATTTTTTAAAAAAAATTAGATATAATAGCGTATATATTAAGGTTAATATTAATTATAAAGAAATTAATTAATACTAACTTAGCTATTTTTAAATAGGTTTTAAAAAACTAGTTTAAGAAATTAACTTTCTAGTTTTTTTTAGAAATAAAGTAAGCTTTTTAAAAAGTAGTAAATTTAGTTATTATAATAAACTAGTTAAATAAATATAAATAAATATAAATAATTTTTTAACTTTGTTTATAAACTAAAAATATTACTTAGTTTTTATTATAAGTTTAGTAGTAAATAAACTAAAGCTACTTATTAGTTTTAGCTTTAAGTAAATATTAAACTAAGTATATTAAAACCTAATTCTTTATAAAGTACAAAAAAATTAAATATAATATAGTTTTCTTTTTAGAGTATAACTTTTAGAAAATAAGAAAGTAGTACTTATTATTATAAAAGTAGCTTAGTAAGAGCTAAATTTAGGTTTTAATTAAAGTAGTTATTTTTATATTTACTTTTATTACTACACACTCTAAAAAATAATTTAAAATTAAAATTAAAATAATACTACATTTATTTACAGTTTAAAAATATTAAAGTAAATTAACTTACTTAAATAGTAGTAGCTAAACTATTACCTAAAATATTTTAAGTAAAAAAAGCTTATTAAAATACTTTTACTATTTTTAAATTAACTATATAACTTTATACTTTAATTTTATTAACTTTTATTATATATATTTAAAAAAGTTATTATAAAATAGTATATATTCTTATAAGTTAATCTTTAAAATAAAATACTTTATAAACACTTTTTCTAACTTTACTATATTATTAGCTAATAATTATATTTAACTTTTAATAGTAAGTACTAGCTTATTTTATTCTAAATTATTATACTATTTAAGTTATACTTTTTACTTATTAACTAGTATATTAATTTCTTTTTAAAGTATATAAAAAGTACTTAATAAAGTACCTACTTTTTATATTACTTACTTAAAAATACTATATAGTAATAACTAAACACTTTATACTATAATTTTACTAACAATATTTAGTATTGTTATTATTTAAAAACCTAGTTTAATTAGCTTTATTTTTATAAAAAAGTTAAAAATAAATCAAAAGTAGTTATTTACTTTTTATTTTATATATAAAACTATAGTATAAGTAATTATAAGTAGAATATTTTCTAATACTTAAATAAGTGCTTTTATGTTTTCTCTAAAAAATAAGTTAAAAATAACTTTAGTTTCTAGTAATATTAATACTTTTTATATTAATTTTACTTAAATAATATTATTATAATTTTCTTTATAGTTTTATACTATAGCTATGTAACATTATATAATAATAATTAATTTATTTAAGTTTTAAAAAAAATTAATAATTATTATTAATTAACTTTTTTACTTTACTATGTACTTTGTTTTATATAATTATTAATATTATTTAATACTATTAGTTATTATTTGTTTACCTTACTTTTAAGTTAACTATATACTAATTATATTATACTTATTTATAAATTATTTTGTTTAAAAAGCCTAGCTTTTTCTATGGTTTTTAAAGGAAAAATAAAGAATACTAAATAGTAAGTACTTTAATACTTTTTAAGTAATAATTAGTTTTTATATAAATTTTAGTTTAATATAAATATATAACTTTAAATTTTCGAATATAAACAATACTTTATTTAGTTTTATTTATATTTAAAAGAAAAGTTTAGGAAAATAAAAAAATAGAAAATAAACTATTTAATACAAGTTTGTAAACTTAAAAAACTTTTCTAATAATTTAATAGTTTCTAAAAAATGTTTTGAATAAAAATAAAAACTTAAAGTAAATATATTAATATATATTTTTTTTAATAACTTAAGTTTGTGTAGTTAGCTAAATAATAAATTTAAATATAATAAAAAAAGTTTAATTAATAAAATAATAATATCATAGTAGCTAGTTATATTATAAAGTATACTATTATTTTTTTATAACTTTAGTACTATTTATTTAAAAAAATTAAACTTATTTAGCTAAAGTTATATACTTAAAGTTACTATAAAATAAAGTTATACTAACTAAATTATTAAAAAATAATACTAATTTAAGTTTATAACAAAAATTATATTACTAAACTTATAAAAACTTTTCAGTTTAGCTAAACATGTTAAAAAAAAATTTATTTATAGTTTATAAAAGTACTTAAAATAATATTTTATAGTATAAAGTTTTAATAGTAACATTATATAAGTAAGTAAAAACTTTTTTTATATTACTTTTAAAACTACTAGTAGCTAAGTAATTAATAGTTAGTAAAACTTAAATAGTATTACAGTTATTATATAATATAGTTTAAGAGTTTAGAAGTTTAAATTAAAAGTATAAATTTTTACTTTTAGAAATTAAAAAAACATGCAAGTTATAGTTATTTATTTATTTATTTATTTATAAATAAGTAAAACTTAATAGTTTGTGTTTTTAAACTTATAAATTTTTTTATAATAATAATAGCTTTAAATAAAAAAGGCTTTATTACTTTTAAAAGTAAGAAAGTAAATTAAAGTAAAATAAAATAAAAAGAATTTAAATTATGTTTAAATAATAGAAATTTAGACTACCTCTATAAGTAAAAACTAAGTTATAATTAGTAGTAAGAAATTTAAAAGAATAGTTTCTAAAAGCTAAAAATTTAAGTTATTTTTTATAAGTAAGTTAGTATTTATTGTAACTTAAATAATAATAAAAAGTTTTTTTTTACGAGTAAAAAGTGTTACTATAACTTTTTTATAATATTTTATATATTTTTTCTAGTATATATAAGTTACTTATATAATAAGTAACTTTATTTTATATAATAATAAAAATGTTTTATATAGTAATTTTACTTATATAGTAATTTTATTAGCATAGAATAAGAAATTTACTTATTTAGTAAAATAAAATAAATTAATATAATAATAAAAGTATGTTTATATAGAAGTAAAAATAAAAATAAATTTATATAATAACTAAAATTTAAAGTCTACTCATATTAAAAGCTAATAAAAAATATCTTATTAAACTTTAATTACGTAATATATAGTCTTATGTTATATATAAATATACTTATAAAAAAACTATTTTATTTATTAAAATTAAATTTATTTTTAAATATTAAATATAGGTATATAAGTGTATTTTAAACACATATAATAATTATTTAGTAATTCTATAGTTTTTAATAAAAAAGTAGTTTTTAATACTAAAATTTATTATTAATTTATATAACTATATAATTTATAGAACATAATTATAAAATTAATAGTTATAGTTTTGTAAATGCTAAATTTAGTTATAACTAGTTTCTATATAAATATAATAGTAATAAGTTATTAATATTAATAATAAATAATTAAACGTGTAAAAAAACTATATAATTTATTATCTAATTTTTAATAATACTAAGTTTATAACTACTTAAACTAAATAATATGAAATAGTAACTATTAAATGTATACTATTAAATATTTATTAAAAATAAAAATTAAGAAGTTATTATATTAGCAAAAGTTACTTTATAACTACTTACTATTTATGTTTATTTAATATAATTCAGTTATTAGTGTTATGGTGCAGCTCTGTGGAAACTGTTACTTTTAAGCTTATCTAAATTAAATACTATATAAAGCTTCTATATAGATTATACAGGCTCTTTTATTTTTAGAACTTTATATATATTCTGTTTATAGCTTCTGTACGTAGCTTGGGATGTTACGTCTTATAATTTACCTTATATTATATACTATTATTATAGTTATTAACCTTATCTATACTCTGCCGCTCCCTGATAATTAGCTAAATAATAATAGTATAAGCTAATTAGTAGTAAAGTATATGTTTTTATGGTTAATTTTAATAGTATATACTATAATTCTAGTATACAAAAAAATAGCTATACTATAAATAAAAAAATTAGTATATTAGCTTTATTACTTATATTTAAAAGTAAAAATTGACTATTTAATAAAAATTCAATATTAATCTAATATTTTTTTCTTTATATTTAAAAATAAAAAAATTCTATTAGTTATTTAAAGTTTATTTTTACTAACTATAGATTTTATTTTATTATATATATTTAATAACTTTAGTACATAAACAAAAACTTATATAATAATAAGTTTAGGAAGTTAATTAATACTATTAATAATAGTTAAAAGTTAATAATGTAAGTTTATAAAAAAAATAGTAGTATAAATAGTATATAATATTTTATTTTTAAAAGTAAAAATTACTTACTTATTATAAAAAAAACTATATACTAATTTTAGTATATATATATGTTATAACTTTAGCTTAAATAAAAGTAACTTATAGTTAAGTTTAAATGTATAGGCTTTACTTTTAAAAGTAAAAACTAATTACTTAGTATTAATCTAAATTACTATTATATAAAAAAAGTTGTTAATAATAAATATATATTATAATTCTAGTATAAAAAAAATAGCTTACTATTAATAATAGAAAAATTAGTATATAGCTTTATTACTTACATTTAAAAATAAAATTAGTTACATAACTAAAATTTAATATTGAGCTTACACCTTATTTTTTACTTTTAAGAGTAAAAAAAATACTATTAACTATTTAAAGTTTACTTTTACTAATTATATAGTTTTTATTCTACTAAGTATATTTAATAATAATAGAACGTAAATTTATTTTTTTAACTACTTAGTTAGTAAAGTAACTTTAAATTAATAAGTAAATAAAGTTATTAAGTAAGTAAAGTTTACTATACTAGTAAAACTACTATATAAGTAAAGTTACTATTATAAGTTTAGTTACTATAAAAAGTTATTATATAAGCTAAATTATTATATAATAAAATTACAGTACAAGTAAAGTTATAGTATAAGTAAAGTTATAATATAAATAAAAGTTATTATGTAAATAAAGTTATAGTATAAATAAAAGTTATAATATAACGTATTTCATAGGGGACCGGCCCACCCGGGTGACCGGCCCACTTTAATACCATAGTTAAACTTCAACAGCAAAATACCTAACCACGCCACGATAAATTTACTTAATTCTAGATTCAGTAAGATTACTCTGATTCTGATACATGCTTCTTATAAGTTTTTCTATTGTGCCCTAGCTCACCGCAGAGGCCGCAGCGCCTTTTTGCTAGTAAGCTATCCTTTATAGCACCTTATATAAAGAACTCCCCAGCCTTTCCTACACCACCACTATTAATAGAAGCTATTATACTCTCTGCCTCGTCTATAGTGATCATCCCCCCAGCCTGTATATACTTTCTTTTACGACTCCTACGCTTTGTTGACTTCTTATTTACTGTACAAAGAGCTGTAAGCTTATCACGTATTAGTACCATTTCATACACCATCTTCTCAGCGCCCTTTTGCAGCCGATTAATTAATTGAATTATAAAAGCAGGTAAGGAATCTTGGTGCCGTCGAATCTGCTTATAAATTAATATAAATTAAGAGCTAATTTCGCGCGCATTGCATGGTGTTTACGATTCCCATAGGGTCTCTTATAGTAGCTCTAGCGTAGGTGTACAAAGGCGTACGTTAATCTGGGATAATATAGTATCTAGGTTAAATGGGACTAGGCCAGTGCCTCGAAAGCTTCTTAGAATATTGCTCTTTAAAAAGGCCTTTTTATAAGCTGCTATAAAAGCTAGAAGGAACTGTTCTTTAGTGATATATTAAACGCGTTAGTGTGAGAGCTCACTAATCTGTGTACTATACGCCTTCTTCAAGGGCGCAAAACAGGCTACACCAGATGCGACAAGTGTGAAGGCATATAAAGAGTGATAATCTTCTGTTCTTTATAAATCTCTTAGAACTCTAGTAAGTTGTGGCTCTTATGGCCGTTGATAATTAGTAGTCAGTACACTCCTATAGTGTGCTCTTTTATATGCTCATTAAAGTGCCTTAACCACGCAACTCCAAGCTCATTATTTATCTAGCCGTTTTCACTAAGGCTGACTCTCCAGCTATAAGGCAGGCCTTACTCTCTAAACCAGGTGTTGATATAGCGTTTGCCTGTAAAGATAATAAATAGTGGGAGCACCCACCTTATTATATTAATTGCCTCTATAACCGTAACCTACGTATAATCACCTGGCTGAATAAGCTTACGCTTTTCTTAACGTCTATTAGCACTAGTTATAACTATTTCAGCCGCTATTACCCCCATCATAAAGCCGGCCTTATCAAAGTTGTAAGTATCTTTATCCTGGATTTTATACTTTTCTTTTATCTTTCAAACGAGCTTAAACTACGCGTTGATAGGTATTAGATCTTTATTCAAGGCTCACTATTAATCATATGCATGCGTAAGAACCGTTTCTATCTTATCTCTACGCTTTATAAATAAGTCTACCCAGTTCTTACTAACACCCTTTTTGTTCTGTGTGTTTAGCAGATTATCAGCCATTACGCATATCTAAAGCTTTATAGCCGGAAATCCTCATGCATTAAGGTCAAGTGTACGTTTAATAAGCGCGTCCTCTTCGTGTAGGGTGAGCCACATTAATTTAGGCCTAATATCACGCTTTATAGGTGTCCCAGCAAGGGAGCGGTGTAAAGTCATTTAAGGGACTTAGTAAAGTGATGCAAGCTGTCGCACACTTAATAAAGGGTCTTCCTGTTTCGCCTGAGTAGCCATGAATAGATTTAACACAATTCAAGATTATGTAGCATTATTAGGTTAATGCATTATAGTGTTAAAGTTAGTGAGAAGGATTTTAGTATTAAGGTGGGCCGGTCACCCAGGCGGGCCAGTCCCCTATGAAATACGTTAAGTAAAGTTATAGTATAAATAAAATTACTATATACATAAAGTTACTTTGTAACTAATATTAATAGTTACTATATAATTAAAGTTATAATATAATTAAAGGTACTATGTAATTAGTTTTTTTATGTAAGTAAACTTAATATTTAATAAATTAAATAAAAGTATAAAGAAATTTACTTAATATTATACTAACTTAATTTAAATTTCTAAATTACTACTTAACTTTATTTAGATTTTTTTTTACGTTCTTTTAATTTTACTTAAAAAAATACTTATTACAATACTTTAAATTATATATATTTACTTTAAATAATTTTCGAAACCTTTTTACTATATATTTTACTTTTTTTATAAACTTTCTTTTCATATCTTTTATATTTTTACTTGTAGTATTTTTTGCTTAATTATAATTTTAATTCTAATAATAAATTCTTATATATATTACTACTAAATTTAGTAGTAGTACTTTTTTAGTAATAAGTATTATAAGTTTAAATAAAGTATTTACAATATTAGTCTATATTTAGTAATATGAAAAGACTTTTTAATAAAATACTTAATAATAAATATAAAATAATTTTAATTAAATTAAATTAAGTACTTAGTAGCCTACTTAAAAATAAAATAGTTAAGTACTAAACTAAATAAATAAACTTAAGTATAAACTTTATATAAATTAAACTTAACTTTATTAGTAGCATAAATATAAATAATAATAAAAATATTTTTAGCTTACTACTTTTTACTAATAATTATATTAAGAGACTAAATAAGTATATTAAAATAATTTTAAAAGTTACTTTACTTATTAAGGTTTAAATTTACTAAAAATATTTTACCCTTAATTTTGTAGACTTTAAAAATAGTATATATAAGAATTTACTTTACAAAATATAAAGTCTAAATAATCACTTTTTTACTCTTTTTTTACTATGACACTTATAATATTAGTATAAAGAGTATAAAAATATATTAAATGTTGTATAGACTTTTAATAAAATTGCTAATTTTATATATAAGTAAAATTAAGTTAACTATATTTTTTATTTCTTTTATTTTACACAATTTTTAAGCTTTTTTTAGTATTATAAAAAATTAGTTCTTTATATTTAGTAAATATAGCTAGGTAATTAAACTAGTATAAGTTTAAATAATTAACTTTAAGTATAAATATAAATATAAATAAAGTTAATATAAAATTAAAATTTATAAATTTATAAACAGTAATTATAATATAATATAGTTTTTTTTTTATTTATTTGTAAAATAATTTAGCTTGTTAAAAAAGTAGTTTAAATATACTTATTTTTTTTATTTTTTTTAGAAATAGAGCAAAATAAAGTTAGCTATACTACTTTATTATTTCTATAGTTATATGCTTATTTATAATACAACTAAAATAGTAGTTTTATTATATTAAAATATTATTTTAAATATACTATAGTTTAGTACTAACTGTAGCTTTAGAGGCTACGTTATATATAAAGTAAAAAAAAGTAAAAAAAGTAAAATAATATTTTATACTTTTTAAATTAGTTTTTAAAATATAAAATTTTTTAAAATCTCAGTAAAAAATAATGGTTAATACTTTATTATTAAAATTTTAGTTTTAAATAAAATAAAAAAGTTTAGTAAAGTTAAATAGTTTATATAAAAAGTAATAATTATATAAATAGTTTAAAAACTTTTCAACTAGTAAATTACATAATAGTTATATAAAAATAGAAATTTTATTAACTAGGCCTTATTTATAATAATAGTATAAAATAGTTTTTTAATAAGTAAATAAAATGATTAAGTATAGTAAATATAAATTTATTAGTAATTTTTTAATTTAAGTTAATGTTACTTAAATATACTATTTAAACTATAATAACTAGAAAAAGTATTATAAAATAATAATATAATAGTATTAGAGTTAATTTTAAAACTATTAAAAAGTAAATATTTATTTATAAAAAAATTAGTAATACAAGTTATACTTATTACATTACTTTTTATATTCTTAGTATAGTAATTCTTATAGTAAATATAAATTTAAAACATATTACTAAAAGCTAAAAGTTTTTTAGCAATTTATAAAATAATATAAAATAATATAAAATAAAGAATAAAAAGTACTTTTTTATAGTTTATAAAGCTATTTAAGTATATATCTTTTAATATTAATGTTTTAAATACTATATTAAAAAAAAGGTAATATTAAAAAAATTAAATAAAAGAATTTTTATTAAAAACTTAACTAAAAAAGTAAGAAATGGAAGTACTGCAGTAAAAACTTTACTAAAAAAACTTAAATAAAAAAATAGTTTAGTAATATTTTTACTAGTTTTTTTAAATAAATAAAATAATACTTATATTTAATAAGTATATAGTTATTATATATATATATTTAAATCTAGTAAAATTAGCTAATATAAGTTTATAGTATTTAGTTTTTTATTATAATTATTAAAGCTTTATAGTTGTAGTAACTTATTACTAGTTTATATTTTTATTTAGCTTTTATTTATAAATTTTATAGTAATAAACTTTATAAACTTAAATAGTTTTAAAACCAAGCTTTAAATTTTTTAGCTAATAAAGAAAGTTGTTAAGAATTTTATGTAATTTATATTTAAAAATATAGTAATTATTAAAAAGTTTAAGCATAATAATATTTATTAAAAAAAAATTAGTAGTAGTTTTTTTTTAAAAAAAAACTTAAGCTTAGTATTATTAGAACTATAGATATTTTAAATATTTTTAAAAATAATATTTTATTTAATGTTATTTTTACTAGTATTAAAATTAAAATTAATAAATAATTTTCATATTTTTAATAGTTTATATAATATTTTAAATTTTTTTAATTACTTTTACTTTACTTTAGCAAAAATATTAAAAATTAATATATTAAATACTTTATTTACTATATTTAAGTTTTAGGTAGTTTTTTTATATAGTTTTTTTAAGTTAATTTTATTTAGTAAAGTAGCAAGTTTTAAAACTTTTTTAACCTTTAGTTTTTAGTTTTTTATTACTATTTAATTAATATTCTATTTTTGTAATTATTGATTATAAGTTAATTTTAGTTATAATAGTTATTATTTTTTCTAGGTTTTTTAAGGTAAGTTCATAAAGTTTTATTAAAGTTACTTTATATAAAAATAACTTTAATTTTAATATATAAACTTATTTTATATAAGTACTTTGAATACATTTTTTATTATATTTTTTAAATTTTTAAATTTATGTTATTATTATTTTCTTTATTTTTTATTATTGTATTCTACAAGCGAGCTGCGCACCCAAGCGAGCTGCGCATCTTAGAATTCACCAAAATATCGAAATTTTCCACCTTAATATCTCAACAACCACTTAATGATAAATTCTAAAAATTGAAATTTGAGCTTTCATGTACACATTACAGCTTTCATGAGAGTTGCATAAACATTGGTTGAGTAGTTTCTGAGATATAGCGATTTAGGAGCCAAAACGAAGCCAAATCGCTATATCTCGGAAACTACTCAACCAATGTTTATGCAACTCTCATGAAAGCTGTAATGTGTACATGAAAGCTCAAATTTCAATTTTTAGAATTTATCATTAAGTGGTTGTTGAGATATTAAGGTGGAAAATTTCGATATTTTGGTGAATTCCAAGATGCGCAGCTCGCTTGGGTGCGCAGCTCGCTTATGGAATACAATATAATATTTTTACTTAGTTAGTTTATATTTTTACTATACTTACTTTTTTATTTTACTATTATTTGCTTACTAATTATGTAGTTAAAAACTTATATTTTAACATTTTAAGTAGTTACTAAAATTAATTATTAGTAGTAAAATTAGTTAAGCTTTTACTAAAAAAAATACTACTATTTTTTAGAAAAAAAATTTTAAGCTTAATATAACTATTTAGTATAGTAATTTTTAAATTTATATTTTTTTAAATTATTAGTACTTAAATTAAAAAAAGTACTAGTAACTATTTATTTAACTAGCTTTTAGTTTTATTATTACTATAAATAGCTATATTTTATAACTATAGTAAGTACTATATACTTTTACTTTAAATTTAACTTTTTATAATTATAACTTATTAAACCTATTAGAGATTTTAAGTAGTTTTTTAATTTTTTAAATAAATTTACTTAGGATTTTTAAGTTTATATTAAAGTATAATACTAATTTTTTTAAATTATAATATATTTTTAAAAAAAAAAAAAAAAATTTTGAACTTAAACTTTTTTTTTATAAATTTAAACACTAGTATAAACTATAACACTAGTATAAACTATATACTTTTATATATATATATATATACGTATTAGTTTTAACTATAACCTTTTATTTATGAAGTTAATATTTAGGTTTTTTTTATATTACTAAAGCTTTAGTTTAAAAAGTTTTAATAAAGTTTTTACTAAAATCTTCTATAAATGTATTTAACTTCTAAAATATAGTTTTTTTAAAGTTCTAAAGAGTTTTTTATTGAAGTAGCTAAAATACGTGCTAAATCCTTATAATATTAAAAATAAGTACTTTATTTATTTGTAGGTTTTAAGAAAAAGATCTTAAAATTTATATTATTTATATATATATATTAATAGGTTTAAAAAAGTTTTTACTTATTATAGTTCAGTTTTATAAAAACTATTACTTTTAAGTTTATTTAAATTAAGTACTGTATAGAGCTTTTATATAGGCTATATAAACTTTCTTACTTTTAAAACCTTATATATTCTATTTATAGCTTTTATATATAGCTCTGTAAGCTACGTCTTATAATTTACTTTATACTATATACTCTTATTATAGTTACTAATTTTATTTGTACTTTACTACTCTTTAATATTACTAGTGCTATTTTTAGCTTTTATACATAAAGTAACTAAATTTACTATAGTTATAAAATAAAAGTCAATAAATTAGCTTTTAAAGTAAGTAAATTATAATAAACTAGTTAGAAAATAATTAAAATAAGCTTATTTAGAGTGTATTTATTTAATTTATAAAAAGTTATAATAGTAAAAGTATTTAAAGTAAAAATTAAGCCTTATTATAATTAAAATAATAAAGTTAAAGTAAAGCGTTAATGGTAAAATAAAGAGCAAAATAAATAAAAGTAAAATTAGTTAGTATATAATAATATAACTAAAGTTTAGTAGTAAAGTAAAAAAGAAAAAGATAAATAATAAAAGTAAATAAAATAAAAGTAAAAAAAGTAAATAAATATTATTTATTAAACAGTAATTATATAATTATAATAGTTTTTATAATACTACTTTAGTACTTACTTCGTAATTACACTTTTATATTCTATTTACAGATATAAAAAAGTATTATATAATATATTATAGTAAAGACTTTACTAAATACACTTAAACTTAGTACTATATTTATTTAATATAAATATAAATAGTAGTATCTTAAGTTTACTTTTTAAATAAAAGTTTATTCAGTTTTATTTTTAAGTATTTATTATATTTAAATTTAAATTCTTACTAGTTATTAATTAGAACTTATTTAAAGTTATTTGAAAACGGCTAAATTTAGTTTAAAACTTATAATATAATTTATATATATAACTATTTTATTATTACTTTTTTACTAACTATTTTTTATTTTTTATTTTTTATATTTTTTTACTTTTTGTTTTTTACACTTTAGTGTATTTACTATAGTTATATTTTTAACTAGCTTTTTACTATTTAATTTATATTTACTTTTACTTTTATTTTATGCTTTCTAGTTCTTTTTAATACTTTCTGTTTTTTTATAGTTTGTAGTATTTACTAATGTTTTAGAAAATTTAAAAAAGTTTTTACTAGTATTATTTTTAGTTTCTTTACTTAAAATAACTCAATTTACTATATTTATATATGTAAGACATTACAAAAATACTTTAAAATAAGTTATTAGTATTAAAATAGTCAGAAAACAATTTAAAAAAACATATTTTAAGCTTACTTACTTAATTTATAGAAAAATTAAAATATAAAAAAATATTTAAAACAGTAATAAAGTTGTAGTTTAAAAGTTAAAGTACAGTATTTATTATAAAAAAAGTAAAAAAAGCTATAATAAAAATAATTTATATAACTATAATATAATTAAATTAAGCTAATAAAATTAAAAAGTAAAAATAAAAAAAATTAAAGTAGCTATATAATTATAATAAAGTTTAGTAATACTATTTTAATACTTACTTTATAACTATATTTTATATTTTATATATATAGTACTTTTCTATACTATATAATGTGTTGTGGTAAAAACATTACTAAGTTTATATATAATATTATACTAATTTTGTTATAGTGTGGCCCTATGAGGACTGTTAATTTTAAGCTTATTTAAATTAAATACTATATAAAGCTTCTACACAGACTATATAGGCTTTCTTATTTTCGGAACTTTGTATATACTCTGTCTATAGCTTCTATATGTAGCTCTGTAAGCTATATTTTATAATTTATTTTATACTATATACTACTATTATAGTTACTAACCTTGCCTATACTTTACCGCTTCTTGACAAATTTAATACTTATATATATAGTAAAGTATAAGTATTATATATAATTTAAGTTTTATTTTTTTTTATTTTTTTCCTAATTTATATTACTATTATTTCTAGAAAACACTTTTTTTAATATACTTTATGTTTAATTATGTTTTTTAAATTCTTTAAGTTCTTTTTTTAGTACTATTTATTTATTTTATTTAATTAACAATTTTTTTACTTTTTTATGCTTAAAATAATATCTGTTAACTTAATTTTTTACTTAACTTTACTTTTTTATAAACTTAATAATAATATATTAATAGTTATATTTTTTAATTTTACTTTATATAATACTAAAATTCTATATAGTTTAAATATAGTACTATTTAGTTTACTACTAAAAAAACTATTTTTATATTCTTTTTAAATGTTTTATGTACGTTTTTACTATACTAAGTTTTTATAATTTTTTTATACAACTTATATAGTATTTAATACTTTTTTTTATGTTAATATTTTTAGTTTTGGTTATTATTAAGGTTTTAAAAAAAGTTAATAAACTTTTTTAAATTTTTATATATTATTTTATTTTTACTTATTAACTAATATAACTATAAAATTTAGCTTATTAACTAGTATTAAAATTATGTTTAATTTTTTTATATACTATTAATTTACTTTATACTACTTTGTTGTAAAATTCTACTTTAATTAAGTTTTTAATTAATAATAATATATTTTTCTAAAAATATTATATACATATTTACTATATATATGATATAATAAGTTATACTACTAAAAATATAGCTTTATACTACTTTAACTACTTTTTTAGTATTTTTATTTTTATAAAATTATTTTGAGTTTTTTAAATTACTTTGTAATGGTATATGTAGGTATATGTAGACACATATAAAATTATATATAAAATTACATATAAAACACGTTAGCTAGCTCTATTAATATATATGAGCCTTATTACTTAAATAACTAAGCTTTTAGCTTAGTTGTTTTTGTTAATAGATTAGTTAAATTCTATACACTATACTAACGTAACATACTTACTATTATGCTTTAAATATTTCTACTATATAAATATTACTAAATAAACTATATTTTAAAAGCTATTTAAAAAACCGTAAATTTCTTTTAGTTTTTTATACTATTATTATTAAGAATTTAAATTTACGAAGTTTTTTACTTATATTTTTTATATACTTACTTATTATTTTAAAGTATAAATTTATAGTAAAGCTAGCTACTTTTATAACTAAATTTTAATAGCTATAAAAATATAATTATTATTTAACTATATTTTTATAATATATATTTATACAACTCTAAGCTTTATACATATTTAAAACTAGTTATTAACTTATTAATATTTGTTTATATAAATTGTAAACAAGTTGTTATTAGTATAACCTATTTCACAAGCGAGCTGGTCAAATAAGTGAGCTGATTAGTCTGCCAAGACCACGCATCAAGATATTTAATACCATAATGTCTCCACCTACCGACCTGCAATTGATTCCTAAAGAAGCTCGAATACAACTTGCCATCCAAGCTCTTGAAACAGGCCAAATATTTGGCCTCCGACCTGCTGCGCGCACTTTTAACGTCCCCTTCTCAAGCCTACAAACGCGACGCGCTGGAATCACCTCACGACACGATATTAAGCCCAATTCAATGAATCTGATGGTAACTGAAGAGGAGGCAATAAAACAGTATATACTTGAGCTAGATTCAAGAGAATTTGCCCCTCCGCTCAATACTGTTCGAGAGATGGCTGATAAACTATTAGCTAAGCAGGGGAAAGAGCTAGTAGACATCAACTAGCCACACAACTTCATTAAGCGCACCGTAGGGCTTAAAACAAAGTACAATCAGAAGCTAGACTACCAGCGGTATAAACAGGAAGAACCAGCAATCGTACAAGCTTAGTTTAACCTTGTACGTAATATAAAGGCCAAATATGGTATACAAGACGAAGACACGTACAACTTTAACGAATCTGACTTTCAGATAGGTATAATAACTCAGCAAAAAGTCGTTACAGGCTCTGAAAGACGGCATCAACCAAAAGCTGTTCAGCCAGGTAACCGGGAGTGGGTTACAGTGATCCAAGGTATCAGCGCGTTAGAGTACGCGCTTCCACCCTTCATCATCTACAAAGGCAAAAGCCACCTCTCTGCCTGGTACCAGGAAGTCAACATACCATCCCAATAGGCATTCAGGGTCTCTGATAACGGCTGGACAATAAATAAGCTTAGTTTCCAGTGGTTGAAGCACTTTGATACGCATACAAAAGAGCGTACTGTAGGTGCATACCGTCTATTAATTCTAGACAGCCACGAAAGCCATAACTCGCTGGAATTTACCGAATACTGCAAAGAGAACAAGATAGTTACTTTATGTATGCCGCCACATTCGTCACATATCTTGCAGCCACTAGACGTCGGTTGTTTTTCGCCATTGAAGACAGCGTATGGGCGCCAAGTCGAGAAGCTAATGCGCAACCGGTTCAACCATATCACGAAAATAGAGTTCTTACCAGCCTTCCGGGACGCGTTTAATGCGTCTATTACTGAAAAGAATATCCAAGGAAGTTTTCGAGATGCTGGCCTAGTTCCATTCGATCCAGATGAGGTGATATCGCAGCTTGACGTTTGATTACGCACGCTTCCACCCCCCACTGTACAAGATACCCCATAGCAGTCGAAAACCCCTAGTAACCACCTCAAATTTGGGTCGCAATTAAAGCTGATTAGCGATAAGTTAGGTAGCTCACCATCTTCCTTAAAGGAAGGGTTCAATCAGCTTGTTAAAGGCACCTTTTTGATGGCTCATCAGATGGTGTTGTGGCGTGATCGAATCACCAAGCTTGAAGCAGCTAATGAGGTCGCAAACTGACGGAAACAGCGCAAAAGAAAGCGTATCCAGCAAGAAAGAGTCCTTACCTTTGAGGCTAGCTCACAGTTAGTTGCTAAGGAGTCTGCTACTGCAACTTCTAGTAGTAAGAAGAGTCAGGGTAACGCTAGGGCAGATGGGGTTAAACCAACTCAAAGGCGCTATAGAAACTACGGCAGGACTAGGCATAACGCTCGAACATGCCAAATCAATAAAGAATCTACTATAGAATCCAGCAACGATGAGGAACTAGAGGTAGATTATAGTGGGGTAGAGTAGTTCGTTACATAGTTCATTACATTTGGTGTAGTCTTGGCAAACTGATCAGCTCGCTTGTTTGACCAGCTCGCTTGTGAAATACGTTATATTAAAATAACTTTAATTTAAATATAATATTAATTTTATAATTTTAATTTCTACTATTTTAAAAGTACTTTTGTGTATGGTAAGTAAGTATTAATATTATATAGTATTTTTATATATATTAAAAACTTATAAAAAAACTTTATAATACTTACTATATAGTATATCTTACTTTTAAAATATAACTTTTTAAGTATTTTAAAATAATAGTTATCTAAGTTACTTATTTTTTATTAGTTTATTTAAATTTTAGAATTTAGTACTAAGTTTTTTAAAGTACTATTTTATAAAGAAATTTTTTTTAGTTATATTAATTTTTTTTTATTATATAAAATTAGTTAAATACAAGCTTCTGTTACTAACTTAGTAACTAGTATATAATTAAAATAGATATTACAACTTATATTTTATAGTAAAGTTATTTACTATATATTTTATAATTTAAATTTAAGTATAAAACTATACTAAAACTATTACTAGCATACCTTTAAATAGTAAAGTTTTTATAAGTATATTTTTATTTACCAGTTACCTAAATCTTAGTACTATAAAAAAATCAGTAGTATATATACTTTTTTACTAATATTTACTTATATTTAAATTAAGTTAAAATAGTTAGTATTAATAGTTTAGTTTTAATATTAAAAGTAATTATTTTATACTTACTATAATATTAGCTGTGTACTTAAAACTTTAAAGTTTTTAGTTATAAAAATAATTTAGACGTTTTTAAAGTTATATAGCTTTTTTTATAGTATAAAGTACTATATTTTATACTTTTTTTAGTATTTTAAGCTAATGATAATACTAAATATACTAGTATTATATTTTTATTTTATTTTATATATATATAACTTTATATAACTTACTTTACTAACTAGTTTAATATACTTATATTTAGTTAAGTAGTACTATAAAGTAAATACTAAAACTTAGTTATAAATAGTAAAAAAAAAAATTAGTTTATTTACTTTTATAAAGTTTTTTAACTAAAATAGTTATTTACTTTATATTACTTATAACGTTTTTTATAAGCAAGTGGGCCATTTTTCCCAATAATTACCCTTTCTTTTATAACTTTACGAAAACTTAATATTATTTAACAAAAATTTAAAATTAGATTTTTGAATATTAGGTACAATAACTACTAAATTTGCATTAAAATAGTCTCACGTAATCGTGAGTTATTAAGCTTAGAATTTACTTTACTTTAAATTACTTTTCGACTATGTATATTTATAATATTACTTAATAATAAATTATAAAAACTTAAATATAAGATACTAAAGCTAAAATTTATAATATATTAGAATTTTAAAGCTATAGTGCTAGTAGTTTTTAAGATATTAAAAGATAGGAGCTATAACTTCTACTTACATAAAGTTCTTAAAAACCTACATAATTGATTACTATAAAAGTATAATATAGTCTAAATTATATATAAAATAGCTCAAATTCAACTTCTTAAGTTTCTTATTAAATAGTTATTAAAATATAATAGCTAAAAACTAAATTTTTAAAAAACAAATTCTAAGCCTAATAACTCACGATTACGTAAGACTATTATAACGCAAATTTAATGGTTGTTGTAACTAATATTCAAAAAGCCAATTTTAAATTTTTGTTAAATAATATTAAGATTTTGTAAAGTTATGAAAGAAAAGGTAATTATTAGTAAAAATAGCCCACTTACTTATATAGCCCACTTACTTATAAAAAAGTTACAGCTATAAGTTACTATTTAACTTATTTTTTAATATTAGTAATAAAGTATTATATTATTATTTTTATTTTATATTTACTGTACTGTTGTGAGCAGAATTGGTTTCTAGTTTTATATTTTAATTTACTCTTAGTGTATAGTCTAAACTATAGGGGTATTTTCCATCTTATGTTAGTATATTATAAATATAAATAGTAATATTTTTTAACTTAAGCATATTTACAGTATGCTTAGCTTTTGTTTTTAAGTAATAAATATTTTTTTACTTAAAATCTATTATATACGTGCCTATGTGTCTTGTATAGCTCTATTAATTAATAAAACTATATTATATCTTTTTTATTATTATACTACATACTTTAGTGTTTAAGTCTCTATTATAAGAACTATATAAAAGAATTACTATTTTTAATTTTATAGTATTTTCTTTAGTTATTTCTAGTCCTCTAATATTATAGTAACTTATAGAATTAGTGTTAAATAGAGTTTTTTTTTTACACAAGCATATTCTATATACAGACTTTGTAAAAATCTAATATATATATTTTATCTAGCTTATATTAATTATGTTATTTTTATATAAATTGGCTTTTTAAATCACGCTTAGCGCTAGACTTACTAATAATTAATTAAACTACTAAAAATTAATTACTTAATTACTTATATTAGTAATTAATTAATTAATTTTTGAGGTATTTTTTAATGCAATTAATTAATTAAAAAAATCTCAATTAATTAATTAATTAATTAATTAGTAGATTATAGGGTAATGTTATGGTAACTATTTATAATATAAAGACCTTCTAAGGAAGCCTTCTCTATAAGCTTTCTTTTTATATTATATATTTATATATTAGCCTCGCGCTAGCGCATAAGCCTCTGCCCTAAATATTTTAGCTTATAACTTATTATGTTCTTTCTTTCTTCACGTAACGTTTTAAATTATTACCTGGTATTATACTTAGCAATTAATTAACGCTTCTTATTAAGTACTTAATTCTCTGCTTGTAGTATTACCATGATATTATATTACATCTTTACTAATTTCTTATAATAGATAACTTGGATCTTGCTAAAATCCTTAGAGATCTTACCTCTTAACTCGTGACTCTAAAGGTGAGTAACGAATTACTTATAAACACCTTAGTAAGATAAGAAACTTAATATAAAGAGAGTATAAAAGCTTTTTATACTAAGCTTAATAAGATAAAGTAAGTGTTTACTAGCTTAACCCCTACTATTACTATCTCCCCTATTAAAGAAAGTCTAGCTCTTGTTACTGGTTTATCTAGAAGTAGCTTAAGTCTTATGACTCTAATCCTACCTACGACTATAACTAGTACCTATCTCTAAGTTTCTTAAGTTATGGTTAGAAACGTGAGATTGACTATTATACTAGAACTTACTATACTACTAATAATAATGAAATCTGACTGCCTGCTTGATTTCTTGATGTTTACTAGAAAACAAAAAGACCTACATATCTTTATTAGGAAACTTAATTATAAGCTTAAAGATAATGTCGACTGATATTCTACTAAACGCTCTTAACTTCTATATGTATATTTAAGGCTAGAGAAGGACCCAGTAACACTTATAGACCCCCTTATAAATAAGGATATACACTTAATAGAATAATTGATTACCTTTTTATGAGCTATATACAGAGACCTAAATAGGGAACTCACTACCTTAAATAAGCTTAATTTATTTTACTAAGAATAGAAGAGTTTTATTATTTATTTTACTAAATTCTATAGAGTAGCTGCTGACACTAGACTAAATAAAATTAGTTTAATTACTTAGTTAAGAAGGTCATTAAACAATGATCTCCGCTAGGTAATAGTAGATATTAAAATCTTTAATATATTAAATAACCACGCTAACCTGATATCCTTATATGATAATAACTTCTAGTATTTTTTTTCACTATATCTTGCTAGGCCGTAATCTGTATTATGAAGAGATTTTAATGTTATGGAAATTAATATCTCTAACTACGCTTCTATTAGGTCAGCTAAACGAGAAGCCCAAAAGCGCGATAGCTAATATTTTAAGTGTAATAAATATAGTTATATTTCCTGAAACTACTTTATTCTCCTACTAGAACTCTAATTTATAAGTTTATTCTAACCCTAATAAGTAACCCGCTCTTGTTCTTTCTCTAAATTTAAATCTTTTTATAGATAAGAACGTTTCTGAACTCCTTAAGCTAGCCCACTAAAAGCTCTATCCCAGTATTAAGTCGCTTTCTGGGATGTTTTTAATACTAGATTTCTGTTAACCTTTAGACCTCTTACCCAGTAACTAACTCTTGGAACTATTAAGTGAATATTTCTTATATTATTTAACAAGATAGCTCGTCCTACTCTGTTACTGCTTTAATTAATACTAGAGTAACTAGTATAGGTTATATTAGTAGATTTCTGGTTAGTGCCTGGAAACTCTGTCTCTCACCGCTCCTAAACGTTCTATATTCTACTAGTTTTAATAATAAATGTCTTAAAAAGGGCTATATCTCGTATACTGCTAGTGTAACTCTCCGCTACGTAAATTATATTAAGAAAATTTGTCTTTTTATAATAGCTATAGGAAACCATGAATTGATTCTTAGCCAACCTTAGATAAGAAAGTATGAGGTTAATTTTAACTATGACTTATAAAAACTACTTTTTAATACTCCCTGTTACTAGGCCTATTGCCTATACTTATCTTAATCCCTAATCTATTTAAAAGAAAATATTACCTGCCTAAGGGACCTTCTGGTGAACTTTTTACTAAAAGACTCTTACTTTAATACTACTTATGTATGGCGTTTATAGACCTGGTCTCTAAAGTTATTACTAACTATCTAAACTCAACATAATAACTAGTTAGCTAAAATAAACTATTAATTATAAGAATCTAATACTTACCTAGAGGACTTTCTGGTAAACTGTTCTCTAGAGGGCTTCTACTTAGAATCTGAATTTATACCTAAATCCAACACTAAACTAAATAGAGATTTTATAAGAAAGTCTTTCTCTTAAGGCTCTAAAAACCTCCTAGTAAAGGCTTTACTAGAAGGCTTTTATGAGAACTCTAAATTAAGTATAAATATCTACCTAATTGGGGCAGCCCCCTTCATACAAATAGTCTAGAAATACGAACATGAAATCTTTACTGTTTTAATAGCTGATATTAATAAAGCCCTAGCCTAAAAAACCTATACTAATTTAGCTACTAAGGTTCTAAAGGAGTACTATGATACTTTTTGAATATTCTTACGTAAGGAAGTTAATAGACTACCTGAATATTATCCGTATAACTATAAGATTACCCTTAAGGAAGGAAAGCAACCTGGATTTAGACCTCTCTATAAGATGTTCTAAAATAAATTAAAAGTTCTTAGGAAGTATCTTGATAACTATCTTACTAAAGGATTTATTAGAGTAAGTTTGTTTCCTGTAGTTGTACTAGTTATCTTTATAAAGAAACCTAATAAAGATCTCTAATTCTGTGTAGACTATTAAGCTCTAAACGCTATTACTATTAAGAACTACTATCTAATTCTATTAATTTAAGAAACTCTATTCTGTCTTAGTAAGGTAAAGTACTTTATAAAGCTAGATATCATCTCAGCTTTTAACTGCCTCTGTGTGGCGGAGGGAGATAAATGGCTGACTACCTTCCAAACCTAATATAGCCTATTTAAATATCTTATTATGTTATTTAAACTGGCTAACGTATTAAGTATGTTCTAACACAATGTGAATAATGTCCTTTGACTATTTCTTAATATATTTTATATAGCCTATCTTAATGATATTCTAATTTATAGTAATTCTCTGTATGAATACTGATAACATGTAAAATAAGTCTTGAAAGCCCTAGATGAAGCTGGCCTGTAATTTGATATTAACAAATGCAAGTTCCACTAAGAATAAGTTACTTATCTTAAGTATATAATCTCGACAAGAGGAATTAGCATGAACCTGAATAAAGTAAAGAATATTCTTAATTAGGAATTTTCTAAGAGCGTAAAGGATATAAGAGCATTCCTAGAATTTACTAACTTCTATTAACGATTTATTAATAACTTTTCTTGTATTACGTCCCTGCTTATAGCCCTAATAAAGAAGGACGTTTAATTTGAATTTAATAACACTTACTAAGAGGCGTTTAAATGCTTGAAATGTGTATTTATAACTGCCTTAGTTCTCTAACACTTTAATTCTAAGTTACTAATTATTATAGAAGCTGACTCTTTAGACTACGTAACTACTAGAGTTCTCTTCTAGAAAGATAAATAAAATAAACTAAGACCCGTAGCCTACTTTTCTAAGAGACTAAATCCTACTAAATATAATTATAAGATATATGATAAGGAACTACTAGCTATTATACATTGCTTTAAATAATAGAGACCTGAATTAGAAGATGCTGTGTTCCTAATTTAAGTACTAAATAACTATAAGAACCTTTAGTACTTCATTATAATAAAGTAACTTAGCTATTAATAAGCTTATTAGGCTAAATATCTATTCTAATTTAACTTTACTATCACGTACTGACTAGGTAAGCAGGGTGGAAAACTAGATACTCTTACTTACTATATATAAAATACTTTAGCTTAAGAAGAAGCTTAAAGAGCGTAATAATAAATACTTCTCCGCCCTAAACTATTTAATAATACTCTAGAATTAAACTTAACTAAGACAGATAGGTTGATTCAACAGATTATTAATAACAAATACCTGAATAATAAGTTTATCTAGGAAATTCTGTTATTAATATAGGATAGAACCCAACGCTCTAAGAAGCTTTCTCTAAGTAAATATAAAGACTAAAAAGGCCGGTTATACTATCGTGACTAGCTAGTAATACTAAATAATAATAAACTTAAGATTAAACTCCTTTAAATTATGCATGATTCTCCCGCTGGCGGTTACTCTAGTTATAAAAAAACTCTTAAAATCCTGCAACACAAATACTACTAGCCTTGAATATTTAAAATAATATGTTAATATGTGTCTTATTACTACACCTACTGAAGATTTAAGACTTTTTATAAAAAGTACTATAGCCTCTTGAAACCTCTCCCTGTCTCTAAAAGGAGATAGAAGGATATCTCTATAGACTTCGTTACTAACCTTCTAAAATCTAAAGGCTGTATTAATATTATAGTTATAGTTAATCACCTTATAAAATACTAGTACCTAATTTCTTGTAGTGAGATAACTACTGTGGATGTTACCTATCTCTTTTACTAGCACATATAAATAGACTACGGCCTTCTAGAAATAATTATATTAGACTAAGAAATATAATTTATCTCTGCTTTTTATGACGAACTCTGTAAATAACTATAAATTAAACCCTAACTGTCTTCTGCATATTATTTAGAAACTAATAGCTAAATAGAAAGAGCTAATAGTATAATAAAATAAGTCCTACGTGTATATATAAACTATTAATAAGATAACTAAGTAAACTAGCTCTCTTTAGTACAGTTTAAAGTTAATAATACTATATCTGAATTTACGAAAGTTTTATTATTTCTAGCTAATATAGGCTAATATCTCTAAATGGGTTTTAAACTTCCTATAAGAATTTAAAGATGTCTTTATTAAGTGTTGCAAGCTTTAGAAGTTAACCGCATAATAAAGAAAATAGCTAATATCTAATAACTAATTTGAGAAAAGATAATTTAGGCTTAAGCTCTTTAAAAAAAATACGTAAACCAGAAACAATCATCTATATTTAATTATCAGATAGGAGATATAGTCTGGCTTAATACACAAAATATCTAAATAAAGCGATCTTCTAAGAAGCTAGATTTAAAGGCTTTAGGGAAATATTATATCTCTTAAATAGTTTCTCTATACGCGTACTAACTTAAACTCTTTAAATTCTTAAATATATATTTAGTTTTTTATGTATCATTACTTTAGCTTACTACGTCTAAATCTGAATACCTTTCAGGTCAACAAAACCCGCCATCTAAACCAGTTAAAGTTAATAGGGAAACTAAATATTATGTTAAATAAATTAAAAAACTGCACCTGAATTGCAGGCGGAGACGCTATAAACATCTAGTTAAATAGACTAAATATAATAACTTAATATAAGAACTTATAAGCGATCTCTAAGATATAGCTGCTATAGAAGAATTCTACCTTAAAAACCTAGACTAACTTAGACCTAATATTTAACATAAATACCCCTTATAGGAGCTCAGATCTAAGGGGGGTACTATTATAATAACTATCTATAACATAAGAGTCTTCTAAAAAAGCCTTTTCTATAAGCCTTTTTTTTATATTATATATTTACGTATTGGTCTCACGCTAGCGCATAAGCCCCCGCCTTAAATATTTTAGCTTATAACTTATTATGTTCTTCCTTTCTTCACGTAACGTCTTAAATTATTATCTGGTACTATACTTAGTAATTAATTAATACTTCTTATTAAGCACTTAACTCTCTACTTATAGCACCACTATAACAGGTAAAGCTATTCAAATATATGTAGAAACAAGCTAGTAATATTTTTCTAGAGATAAATTAATAGGTAATACTTAATTACCTAACTAGGCTAGCTTATTCTCTTATTTTCTTACTTTTATATTTATACCTAGCTGACTTTATAGTTAGCTAATTACTTTAAAATTAATATTCTATTAACTATCTACCTAATTTATCTTGGAGTTGCTCTAAAATATGTTGAGTAAGTATACTAATATCTTTAAATTAAATCTTTAATAGCTATTAAGGTCTTTTATAGCTTTTATAGCTTTTTTTATATAAGCTATTATATTTTACTAAGTCTAATACTAATAATATTTTAGTATAAAATAAAGATAAGCTAGATAACTTTAATTATAATAAAATTAACTAAAAATAGTTATTAGATTTATAAAACTATATGCGTTTACTACTAAAGACTTTAAGCTAAATATACTACTATAAATACTACTATTAAAATTAAAAGAACTCTAATTAATTTTTTTTTATTTATAGGTTCTGTTATTAGAAGAAGCTAATTAATTAAAGGCGCTTAAGTAAATATAATATTATATTATTAACTTTTTTAGCTACTATATATTTTATATAAATAAAAGCTAGCTATAGCTTTAATAAGTAGGATAAATAGCCTTTTAGTAGCATAATAATTAATAATTATTAGTTTAATATCTATAGTATAGGGGGATTAACGTATTTTAAGAAATTACTAATAAAATAAAAGGATTTAATATATAGGCTTTTTATACACATGCTATATACTAGCTATTTATAAATAATTACTTACTTACTAAATTTAAGTCTTCTACTTTTTATAAATTCATAGTTTTTATTAACTTTTTTATTAAATCTTCTTTTTAAGTAAATTACTAATTGGTGATATGATTTATTTTTTTAGATAAAATCTTAGTATCTATTATATATTAAAACCTTACTAATTTACTATTACTTATATATATAACCTTTAATAATTAGATAATACAGAAGGGTAAAAAAGTGTTTATAAGAATTTTTATATATTATTTCTTATAAAGTAGTTATATTAATAAGTATTTAGTTATACTTCCTTAACTTTCTAGCACTTACTTAGGTGAGAAAATTACTAAGATTATATAATAAATATTTAAGGCCTTTAAGCTTTATATAGAATAGATTAGCTATTTTATACTTAATAATACCCCTAATAACAATACTACTGTAGAGTAACTTATGATAATATATAACTTTTCTATTAAATCTTATTAACACTATTATATACTGTATTTAATTAATCTTACGGGCTAGGTAATAATATTTAGTATTAATAGAGACTTTTTAAAAATAGGGTAATATAAATATTTAAAGAAAAGAAGCTCTTAAAGGACTAGTATAAAAAGGGTTCTTTAAGTACCTTTTTTAATATTATTAACTATATTAAGACTCTATAATAGTATGTAAAGATTAAAGAGTTTTAAAAGACTCTATATTCTAATATTAAGTTGAAATTAATTGAAAAGCCTGTTAAGACTTACTAGAACTTTTATATTAAGTCTTTTTATTATAAAGTTAAAATATAAGACGCTCTTAACGTCTATATTAACTATTATATTAATTAATATTACATGGAGGTGGTAGCTTGATGTACTAAGTAGAAAAATACTAAAAACTAGATATATTTAGCTAGGTAAAGAATAGTAAGCTTATAATTTATAATTAATAAGTTATTAATTAATATATTAAATTTCTTAAGCCTCTTAAGAATGTGACAGATCGGCTTTTAAAAAAAAAATCTAGTTAATTTAGTATAATTTAGGAAGTTATATCTACTTTTAACTCCCTCTTATAATTATATAAAGTTAAGAAAGATTGATTTAGTAAAGTAGATTATAATAAGTTTTACTTACTAAAAGACTACTATAAAATTAATATTAACTTAAAGTGGAGTAAGTTATATAAGTATTATAAAAAGCTTAATAATTTATTAGCTTACTACGTAGCTGTTCTTTTTTATTCTTTGTATAAACTATACTATAAGAATACGTAAAAGAATAGACTTAAGTAGTTATAAAAGCTTAATAAGATATTTAAAGTTTTATAAGCTTTTTATTATAATAATAGAGTTAATTAATTCTCTTTATTTTTAAAGAAGTACGTGTGAGTTAATGATAAGATTTTAGAAATTATTACTAAATATACTACTCCAAAAAATAAGGTAGAGTAGGGTAATAATAAAGATAATAAGTATAAAAAATAAGTAAAATTAAAGCCTGTTAATACATAATACTTATACACTAGAAATTTAATTTAGTATTAGTTAAATTAGACTTTAGAGTTTCTACACTTATTAAAAATAATTTTTATTATTTTTATAATTTCTACATTAAGCGCTGATTGCAAGCGTATATTTAGTAAATTTAGTAATTTTTTAGAAGTAAAAAGAATACAGATAAAGCCCTAATTAATAGCTATTATTATATATAGTAAAGTATAAATAAAGAAGCCCTAAAAATAGCAAGCAAATATGTAATTATATATATACATAGTTTATTTATTAATAAATATATAGCTAAATTAATTACTATATTAGAAAAAGCTATTACTAAAAATTTTATAGCAGCTATATATATTAATAACTATATATAAAATAAAGATTTAGGTAATAAATTTTACTCTACTACATAAAGTAGTAAAATATATATATTATAAATCCTAGTAATTAAGTAATTAATTATCAATTAATCTTTATAGGATTTAATTAATTAATTAATTAATTCCTTAACAAAAGCAATAACAAGTAATTAATTAAGTAAAAAATAATTTAGATTAATTAATTACTTATTAGTGAGTCTACTTAGCGCTTAAGTTAAGTTAGAAATTTAGTTAATATTATAATATAAAACTTTTAACTATTAATTAAAAAATTATATTATTAACCTTTTTACTTAATTTACTATTTAAAAATTAACTAAACAGATTACACTGGTCAACTTCCTAAAATAGTATTAACTTAATATAAATCTATTTTATTACTTAGCTAGTTATATAAAAGAAAGCTAGTAGAAGTAAATGTATATAGTATAAAGTTAAATTAATATAAACTCTTAAAGCTTTTTTGCACGTAAGTTATAATTCTAAAACTCTTTATTTATAACTTTAATAAGTTAATAAGGACTAACTAAAGTATATAAGTTACTTAATGAAACTTAAGTAATTAAAAGTAGTAGCATGCCTAATATTAGTAATATATTATTTTTAACTTAAATATAGCTTGAGCACATGCTTATAGTTATTTTAGATAAACTAAATACTATAATAAATATCCTTTTTATACTTACTAAGCTATTATAAATCATAAAGTATTTTTTATAATATATTAAAATAACTAGAAGAAATAGAAGTTAAGTAGTAAAAGATTAAAAAATCTTTTATTTAAGAATAAAAGAACCTTTAAAGCTAATATATTATATATATTGTGTAATATAGAAATTTATATATATTAATAAAAGTTATTAGTATTTACTTAGTAATAATTACTAGACAGTTCCAGGAAAGAATTAAATATTAAGTCTTTATAAACAAAATAGATAAAAAAATAATGCTAACTAAAAAATAGTATTTTCTTAATTTTCTTATAATTAAAAACCCTAAAAATATTTAGTAATATACGTAGGTTCTTTTTGTGTACTAGCTTTTCTATAGTATTATAAGTACTAGTAGTTTTATAAAGCTTACTATAATAAATTATAACAGACTATACTAAATAACTATATATAATAAAATGATCTACTTATAAACATTACTAATATAGTTTTAATATACTTATTATATTATAATAAAACTAGTTAAATATTAAAAATAGACTTAACTAGCTAGTTTAGAATTTAGTATTTTAATTTAAAACCTATAAAGGACTTATAGACCTACTTATTATAGTAAGTAAAAGTAGTTATAAAAATTCTATAAATTAAATAATTTAGGTTGCTAATTCAAGATGTAGTTATGTATTAGGTTTTAAATAATTTAGTATTTAAAAAAAGCTAGCTAGCCTTTTAAAGATCATATATAAACTAAAAGAATTTATCTTTTAGATTTATAGTTTTTCTTATGCTGAGTTTTTTTGATATTTTGTTACTAATAAGAGTATTTATAATAGTAGTAATATTTTCAAGTTAAACTCTAAAAAGAATATTATAGTATATAAAGATAAAATAAAAAGCCAGAAGTAAATAAAGTAGTAATAAGTAAAATAATACTTTAGTAATAGCTATAATACTAATATAAATAAGCATTATTATTACTAAAATAAAGGTAAGAAAGTAGCCTTAAAATTTAATTTTTAATTAGATTTTACTAAAAGACCTTAAAAATTTGAGATATTTAGTATATTATATTATCTTAAGTAATGTAACTGTAATACTAAATTATATAGTAATTAAAATAAAATAGGAATTTAATTTAAATAGCTTAGCTTTAAAGAGGATAATTTCTTTTTATAAAGCTATTATTACTTAGCTATTAAGAAAGTTCTATTATATTAATAAAGTTAATAAAGAGAATAAAAAAAGTAAATTAGGGCTACAGAAAGTCCTTTATACTAAGAATAATTACTAAATTAGATACTAATAAAAAATTTTAAAATATTTAGATATGTTTAATCTACTTATTATTTAATATTATATTTAAGTTATTATTAGAAATGTAGTAGTTTTAGAACTTAGAAATAAAATTTAATTACTAAAGTAATAACGCTCACTAACTTAGTTCTATAAGTTTTAATTATTTTATATATTTAAAAGTAGAAAAATATATTGGCTTACTGTTACACATAGAATAGTTATTATTAAAAGTTTATAATACTTTATAAATAGTTTAAATAGCTGCCTATTTTCTTGGTTTTACTTTTAATAGGGTTTAGTTTAAACTAGTTTTATTTTAAAAATAGTACTTTAAGAAGTTAGTATTAGCTATATAATTTATTACTTTATTAAATTTAATATTATCTTTCTTTAGCTAGAAGTAAATAGTGTAAGTATTAAAATAAATATATTTTATAATAGTAATCTAATAACTTGTCTCTATATTATTAGCTTAATTAATATATATTACATTAATTTAGACTATAAAGCTTCTAAGTGTATATTAAAGATATAATAATACTAAGTAGTAATTAGTAGTAATTTTAAGTTCTTTTAAGTTATAACTAATTATATATTTTAGGTTAGAATATATTCTCTAAATATAAGATAATACTAAGAATTTTTATATTAGTTAGTTATTAAGATTAATCACTCTAAATATTCCTTAAATTTAGTTACTATAATTTAAGAAAACTGAAGCCTTAATATTGTATATATAAATATATTAAGTATTAAATAAAACTAGTAGAAAGTTATAAGATATAGTTATTATTTAAATTACTTTTAAATAAATTAGTTTTAAAAAAAACAGGCTTTATAAATAATTATAGTAAATTAAAACTGTTAATTAAATACTATTTAGTATAATAGTAGTACTTATATATTTGTGGTAATAAAGTTATATTAAAATATATACTTAATTACTCTACTTTTACAGCATATTTAGTAGTATATACTATATTTATTATTAAGTTAGTATTAAAAGCTTTTTTTATTAGTTTCTTAGTTTTTATATATGTAACTTATTATGAGTTAAAATATTAACATTATAATAGCTCTAAGACAGTAATACTTTAAAATATAAAGTAATATATTATATAATCTAAAAACTAGTATTAATTATAAAGCTACTTATGTAAAGTATTAACCTAAAGTAAGAAAAATCCCTATTTTATAAACTATATAGTAAGATAAAATTAAAGTATAAAAACTAGAAACTAATTCTACTTACGACTGTAATAAAAAGTTAAAGTTTTAATTTTTATAAACCTATTTAAAATTTAAACCATTATTTAATATTAATTACTATATTTAATAGTTTTAAAATATTGAAGTTAATTATTTTAAATAAAGTAACTATAGTGATTACTATTAAACTACTTAAGTTAGCTAAAAGTGGCTAATAAAAAAAAGTAGCATATTTATAAAATTTATAAAAGAATAGAAAGTAAAAATACTAAATAATTACTAAAGCTATTTTTCTAGCTATTTTTGTTTTTTAACATAAAGCTACTTTTTTATTTGCTTAAAAATATTATTTTAGCTTTATAAAAGTTTTATTTACTTAATAAACTATATAAAAGTTGTCATGTATTGTATTTATAGCTTATAGTACTTTTTTTTAATAAAATTATATTAGTAATAAAGTTTTTTATTACAAGGCAGACTTAGGTACTATATTATAGTATAAACTTTTTTTTAAATAAAAAACTAATATTTCTTTTATCTATATTTAACTATATAATAGTATTTACTTTAGTAAGTATTTACTAAGTAATAAAAGAGCTTTATTTATTTTCTTATTTTTATATACAGGCTAAAGATTAGTAGAAGTCTATATAGTTAAAGGAAATATCTATTTAAAGTTTTTTATTAAATTAGAAAAGCTTACTCTACTTAATAAACTGCTTTTAAATAAGTAATTAGTTAATATTAATATTATTAAACTGCTTAATAAGATTATACTTATTATAATTTGTTACTAACATAATAACGCTAGTATTATTATAATAAACATGTTTATTTTAAGCTACTTTCTTCTAGAGGAGCTTATCTAGCTTGGGCTTTAAAAATATATACTAGTATATACTTAGTATTAACACAAGATCTTACTTAGTGTCCTTTGATAGTATTCTGTTATTTATCAACACCTTTTACTTAATTAAGTAATGGAGACAGGTCGGCTCATCTTTGTTATAGCTATTATGCTCGTCCCATTCAGCCAGCTGAAGAAACTAGAGCTTCTAAGGCTACATTTGCTAAAAGACGGTGTGTAGTAGAGACTAGGTAGAGACTAGGTGGCCGGAGGTTCTTGCCAGTTCATCATAGCATCGTCGAGTTATGGCTTGGATCCATTAACCCAGCCAATAGGGTCTGTCAGAACGAGGTCTTAGTAGTGAAAAGGGCTTGTCATCATACATAGGCATGTAAAGCGAAAGTGGCGTTCGGAAGGCAGAGTTCAAACTTCGATGGAGGACGAGAGCAGCTCCATAAAGGGCCGGATTCGGCTTACCATGGACCCCAAATGTGGGACACTATGGCTTAATCCGAGTGTGGCTAATTCACAGCCCAAGCGTCACTACCAAGCCAGATAATGATCATGTCGCTAAAAAGAAGCTGTATTTAAGGCCTAGGTGATCATAGAATATACAGAAAGAGAAAACACGTTAGTGTCTACTACTAATACGTTTATTTAATAAAAAAAATTAAAGTTAGCCGTACCGCCAGTAACTTGCATTCCAAAGTATCACACTATAGCCATTATCCTATATCTCTATCATTACTAATCTTCTCTATGCTCTTGACTGTATTCCTCTAATAATCATCTAGGCAGTTACATACATCAACTAGCAAGCTCAAAAGGACAATACTAGACTACCTAGAGGAGTCCGCTCAAACGATAAAAAGAAGAAAAATCTCCTGAATTAGGATATAGGTAATCTCCGCCGGGATCTGTGCACATCAAACTTAGTAGTAACGACATAGCAAATATCGTTTAAGCGCATTCGCAAAGAAAGGCCTTCTGCCATAAACCTGCTTTTCTTTATGAGTTTCTTTAACTCATAAGGAATTCAGTTCTTCCTGCGCTGCTAAACTGGCACGAAAGCGTCAATAGCCGCACAAGGCTCCCTAAGTTCTTCATGCATCTTTACTAGCGACCAGGAGGACGGTTAGAATAAGAAAGGCGTATAGAAAGGCTAAGCGGCACCCACGCCAAGAGACCAGTCTTACATAATGTGATTATAAATATATGTAAATTACGAGAATATCCCTATAAGACGCTAACACGAAGTAAGAAACCCCCTTATCAGGAGGTCTGTGCTGTGAAAACAAATTAAAGTGCAAAACCAGAAACCAATTCTGCTCACGACTGTAAATACTTTAATTTAAGTTATTTTATAATAAGTTTGCTTTTTTGGTTTATTATTACTATTAACTATAATAATATAGTAAAAGAGTTTATTATACTATAATAAATATACTTTAATACATTTATAGTTATTAGTATAGTTTTATGTTACTTTATTACTTTTTTTTTTGTAAAGCTAACTATTAAAATTTAAGCGCTTTATTTACTGCACTTTCTTTATCTTCTCTACCTCTCAATTTCTTAAGATGCGTCTCTATCTCATAATCTCTCTATTCCTAAACTATCAACACGTCTTACCCCTACCCCAGACAGCCCCCTATCTTACTGCAACCGCTTTAGTTACCAAAAATAGCAATACTGCATTTGAATACTGGCTTCTTACCAAGCTCTTTGAATGACCCTCCCTATCTGGCCTCAACGGTGCATAAGTTACGAATATTAGTAACTTCACTAATTTATCCTACTCTATCGTGCCCCCTTGCTGGGACGGAAATAGTCTCCATAACTCGCCCGCACTTCAGTATGTATTTCTGCATCTTTTGAACAAAGATGGGTAATGACTATCTAGGCTCGTCCACTACCTATTAGGCGTCGCCCATGTGACCCTTCCTCATAACTCTATAAAGGCTTAGATCAAGAGCGGAGTTAAGGGATTACTCTTCGCAACTAACACGACAGGTACTGGACATTTCACTAAATATCTAACTAACAAGGAAACGGTTGTTATTATGGCGCCATTCAAAGACAGAAAGGGTCTAGATCATATTATATTAGCGAATAGACCTTGTAATAAGCAGCAGAAATTTCCACAAGGTAGTTAAAGATTTAAAGCAATTCCATAATATTAGAAGCTCGAGGATGGGATCGAGGATGGGATTAAGAATAAGAATAGATTAGATATTAATAAGTACTACATATTAGATTTTAGGCCAACCAGTTTATGGATAGTACTAATTTAATGTTAAATTATAAGGTATGGTATATATATAGGCTCCATCTACCTATAGTATCAGCACTTAGTTAGAGCTAGAGTGACTATAGAGATAAACAGATCTATACGAGACACTAGCCGGCCAACTTTACTAGTAGTTAGTCTAGTAATACTACCCACTTAAGACCCTTTTAGGCTAACACAGCCCGTATTAGCTATCCCCACCTAAATTTTTTTTTTTTTTTTTAAAAAAAAAAAGTCCCCTATAAGATATACTTTCCACAGGGGTCCTTGGCATCGCTTTATGTATAATTATCACTTATTAAAGCGTTCTATTATCTAACATGTAATATTAATTATTACCCCGCATAAAGTAGTATCTGTAAGCCTTTTGTACTAAATGAAATTTATCTTAAACTCTACGCTCCTATACAGTCGTCGTTAGTGTTATTATTGTATTTTATTTACCCTAACCTCTCCCTTCTTTAGATATGTTCAGTCTCTATTCTGGGACCTTTCAGGTGCTCTTGACATAAACCTCTTAGACGCTTCTATAAAATCAAGTACTGTATTCAGTACACCTCTGTTAATTGCTCATCTTTTCGCTTTGTCTTATTTATTATGGGGTCTACCCTTAAGCATTTCTGTAACGTTTTTAAATGCATCCCCTATCTTGCTCCGCGGCTGTTGCCTTAATTCACGAAGTTTTAGGCAGTCCACCATGTGAACATAGAGAGCTCCCGTGATACAATAGAGCATTTTGGCTTTTATAGGAGTAGACAATATAAGACTAGATCTAACGTCATGCTTATACTAGGTCCTCATTAAAAAATATTTCGCCGCGACTTTGGCAACATGTATACAGAGCAATAAGTTGCCTCTTCGCAAAGCATTGGATTAATTCAGACAATTCTTGGTCTCGTCATTGTTCTTGGAGGACACCCCGGATTGGGAAATAGTATATCGCTATTGAATCTAAATCACCCTACTGTCGCCTTTCTACTAGGGGCTGGAAGAGTCTGCACTATAATTTAGTCGCGCGGGAAGTTAGGATTTAAGATAAGCCAATAAGCTCCCTACTAATAAATTCGCTAAATCTAGAATCAAGGTCCCGAGAAAGGCAGAGTTCAATCCCTGGATACCTCTAGAGATATAGGGGTGCTAACAATCTAGCGGGCCCTATTAACGAAATAAGGAATAATTACCTCTATTCGCTACATTTCACCCTCTCCACAATAGGCGTGTAATATCGATTTTTGACACCATCCTAATGGAAAGTGCCACTCCAGATCCTGAGAAATTATCAGCCCACAATGACTTAAATGCCTGACTCAACCTTACTAATTTTAAAAGATTGTGTCTGGCGGAAGAAAGCTTGCGGCTGATGTGGCAAGCGTTTTAGAGACGAACAACAGCGACCCAGACTTAACCTAACCGAGTTTACTGTCCAGTAGGGTTGGATTGCTTAGGCTTAAAAATGTAGATTTAGCGACTAACTTAAGTACTCATAAAAGGGAGAACTACTACTAACTGCCCCCAGTACAGTCGCTAGCGAAACCGGCTTCCCCTCCTAAGCGCGCTGCTGAGATTTTACCCCGCGCCATCAGCAGACCTCTTGGCAGTCGCATTACCGAACTAAGTTAAGCGTCAAACAACGGTACATATCGGACTGTACCGGTGGCAAGCGTACAAATCAAGTGGCGTTCTCCAAGAGACTGGTTCCACCACATGTGGCTCGGTCTTCCATCAACCACACCTGCCATTTTCTCCCACAGTTCCATTAAATTCAGTATATCTTGACAAGGGTGTGGCTGGAGCGGGTCGGCCGCCCTTCTGCTTGTAGTGGTAAATTTTTACCACAGACCACTTTTATTATTGTCACTTATCACACGGTAAGCATGCTTGAATTCATCCTCGTCAGTATTTACTAGCTTGCATTCTGCATGGCAAAGTAGTATTTAAGTTCATCTCCAAGTCTTTGTATCACCACTTAATTAGAGATTCAAGTAATGACTCTTTACTAGGATTGAGGCCAGCCTCTATAGCTAAAAGCACTCTGCTATCAACAGTATAACATCTTCGCACCAGTATTTAGGTAACTTCATGTGTCCTGGGTTGGCCATGCCGATGAGCGAGTTCTGGATGTACTATCCTACATAGACTAGTGTGTATCCTTGTCGAGCAGGAGCTTCACAATCTGCTCGTGGCCTCTTGCTGAAGCCGCCTGGAGTGCACTGCCGTACCTTCCACCCTGAGCGTTGACGTCGGCGCCCTTGTCGAGCAGCAGCTTCACAATCTGCTCGTGGCCTCTTGCTGAAGCCGCCTGGAGTGCACTGCCGTACCTTCCACCCTGAGCATTGACGTCGGCGCCCTTGTCGAGCAGCAGCTTCACAATCTGCTCGTGGCCTCTTGCTGAAGCCGCCTGGAGTGCGTTGCCGTACCCTCCACCCTGAGCATTGACGTCGGCGCCCTTGTTGAGTAGTAGCTTCACAATCTGCTCGTGGCCTCTAAATGAAGCCGCCTGGAATGCGTTGCTGTACCTTCCACCCTGAGCATTGACGTCGGCGCCCTTGTCGAGCAGCAGCTTCACAATCTGCTCGTGGCCTCCAAATGAAGCCGCCTGGAGTGCGTTGCCGTACTCTCCACCCTGAGCATTAACGTCGGCGCCCTTGTCGAGCAGCAGCTTCACAATCTGCTCGTGGCCTCCAAATGAAGCCGCCTGGAGTGCGTTGCCGTACTCTCCACCCTGAGCTTAAGTGCGCCCTTATCGAGCAGCAGCTTTACTATCCCTTTATGCCCCTTCTCTGCCGCCACCCAGAGTGGTGTCCAATAGCAGTCACTTGTGGCTTGGTCATCGGCTCTTTCTCCTAGCAACTTTTGAGCTGTTGCCTCTTGGCCATATTGGGCAGCCCACAATAACGCCGAGCTTCTAGACTGTCGTATGTTGTAACGGTAGAGATAGGCATTTAGCAGACGGTAAAGGCGGCGGTTAGCTTGTGCAAAGGCGTTGATATCTCTCTCTAATTCTAGGTTTTCCGATATGCAATAGAGTAATTCATTCGCTAGATGAAGTAGCGGCATTGCTAAAGTAGCATTTAGCTGGTAGGCGTTATGAACGCTTTAGAGAAGCGAGTTGAGAACAAAAGTGGGGGCAGGCGGCTTAGAGTGGCTGAGTTGCAACGGTTCAATATCACGTGGTTAAGTAAGCGCGAGCAGAGCGGAATCGACAAGCACTGAAGACCTTGACTCTTAATGTCGCCACTAGTAGCAGGGAGGGTGGCCGACCCGCTCTGGCTACACCCTTGTCGAGATGTACTGAATTTGATGGAACTGTGGGAGAAAATGGCAGATAGTTGATGGAAGACTGAGCCACATGTGGCGGAACCAATCTTGGAGAACGCCACTTGATTTGTACACTTGCCACCGGTACAGTCCGATATGTACCGTTGTTTGACGCTTAACTTGGTTCGGTAAGGCGACTGCCAAGAGGTCTGCTGATGGCGCGGGGTAAAATCTCAGCAGCGCGCTTAAAAGGGAAGCCGGTTTCGCTAGCGACTGTATTGCACGAAAAGAACACCAAAATCGCGATCCGACCCATACTGTCATATGGGGGTTCTTTTCCGTATCATTTTGTTCTCCAGAGCGAACTGATAGTGAGGATCGCGTTCATTACCAGTGCACGACGTGCGACGTTGCTAGAAGGCCCTTCAAAAGCTCAACCCTTGAAGCTGCTGGAATGACAGAGTTTTCACAATGCCAAGAGCGCGCAGACAACAACAAAAAGAACAGAGGAACTAGGTAAAAACCATCCGACATACTATTTAAAGAGCTGCCCCGCTAGCTACTCTGGTTTGATAGTATGATAGGACACCTCTGTGCTTGTGCCGCTCTGAGAGTGCGTTGCACCGAGGGTAGGAACGATCCGAAATTCCAGGCCACCCACGAGAGACTTAACGACGGATTCTCGACGGACTTAACGACCGAACGTATGGGCCGGATGCGCTTCGACGGCGACTCACTGGAGGGTCTCAAACAGCGTGGTGCTCGCAGCCTTCGACGGGCAGCCGGCTGGTTCGTACCTAGAGCATTGCTCTCTAGGCACCGCGGACTTAGGCCACCGGCGAGCTATTGGTCTTAGGCAAACTTGAGTGGGACTTGACAAGACGGTGGAACACAAGCTTGGTTAGTAGGAGGCTGAGGGACTGATAGTTGCGCGGCGTCGAATTATCGTTGGGCCCACTCCTGCAAGACACGGTCGGCCTATCATCTTGAGAGAGTTATAGGTAACGCGAAGCAATCTGCTGGGCGTGAAAGGGATTGTGGGGCGTGGCATATAATGGCAGCGATGGATGGCTCCAAGGTACTTCCCTTGGTGGACTCGTACGGCCTTGCATATAGGTAGTCCCCTTTTGGGGCACCCATATGTGGCGGGCTTTACAATGGGAGGAGGATCACACCCTCGCCAACAACACTGTCTATATGGCCCGAAAGGACGGATGCGCGTGTCGGTCTATTTAGAGTGCGGGTGGCAGCGCCGCTGAGATAGGCTTAAGGAGCAAATCAGGGAACTTATACGTCTACTGTGGTAGGAGTATAGTAGGGAGCTTGGGTGGGCAAGCTATGGCAAACTCTACTGTATGATATATAATATACATGTTTCTCTGGTACGCGAACAACCAGCCAAGAGAGTCTCAGCAGGGACTCAAAAAGCATCCGAATCAGCACACAACGAAATAACACTGATACCGAGGACGAGGAGAACGAAACATTCAAGAGATACCTCCCAACAGACTCAGCAAATACCCACATCCGAAATGCCCTACAGAACAACGATACGACGAAAGAAGCCCAGGTAGCAGGGATTGGAACAACAAAGACTGGATACGTGATCCGATTCAGAGACGAAAAATCTACCCAACTAGCTAGGTCCTGCACCGCATGGCTCGAGGCGCTAGGAAACGGTACAAAGCTTGCTACACCACGCTTCGGAGTAGTGGTCCATCGTGTACCAACAGAGAATATTGCTCTACCAGAGAATCAGTCAGAAGTCATCAAGAAAATCATGGAAGAAAACGACATGAGAAGCAGAAGCCACCAAATCGTAGAAGTCGCGTGGCTAAAGAGACAAGACAAACCGTTGGGGAATGTAGCAACCCTTGGAGTATGGTTTGAAACGAGGGAAGCAGCGGAATGGACGATTGACAACGGAATGGTGTTTGGGCAGAGATATATTGGCAGCATCGAACGGTATCAAGTTAAGAAAAAGCGATGCTATCGATGCCAGGAGCTAGGCCATCTAGCGTGGACCTGCAGCGAAGCGATGAGATGCGGACACTGCGCAGGGGAGCACGACCGCAGAGAGTGCCCTCCCAACACAGAAGCGAAGTGCGTAGACTGCAATGGCGCACACCCAACTGGAGACCGGATGTGCAGGAGCCAAATAACTTCTAGTAACTGACGATGAATACGACAAACCTCCAGACCCTACAGCTAAACATCATGAAATCTAAAGCAGGCATGGAAGCCCTTATCAACGACAAACAAACACAAAACCTCGACATCCTACTCATTCAAGAGCCATCAATAACTACATACAAAACTCACGTCAATCACCGAGAATGGCAACTCTACCTGCCCACACATACAGACGAAGACGTCAGAAAACGAAGCCTAATATACGTGAACAAGCGGATCTCTACGTCAGGGCACCGCCAGCTACAGTGCAATAGCCCAGACGTAACAGCAATAAAGATCTGGACGGAGGAGACCGAACTACTAATATTCTCAGTATACATCCCACCACTCAGCCATCGACAAATATCAGAGGAAATCTCGATGCAAACCACGCTAGATGAAATACAGATCACAATTAGAGAAGCTACAACAGACACTAAACCCACCCAAATCATACTTGCAGGAGACTTCAACCGTCACCACCCAGCATGGAGCAACAAAGCGGTCAACCATTCACTACTAAGACATGCCGAAGAGCTACTCACTTTCATTCAAAACAATAGAATGCAATGGTGCTTGCCAAGTGGAACCCCGACGTTCTGGTCGCTGTCTCGCCCCGGAATAAAATCAACCATCGACCTGAACCTAACAGACACACCCGAGAGAGTCCTTAGATGTCACCTTTACCATGAGAACTATGGGTCTGACCATAGAGCAACTTACTGCAAATGGGACCTTCAACTAAAACTAAAAGCGGAACAAAAACCACGCAAAGCATTTGAAAGAGCTGAATGGGAAAACATTGGGAAGATGATACAAACAACACTAGGCAAACCCCAAAACATTGAGACCACGGCGCAGCTGGAACAGCAGGTCAACAACCTAATTCAGGCCACCTTAGAAGCAGTTGAAAGGTATACACCAATCGTGAACCCATCTCCGTATGCCAAACGATGGTTTACCCCAGAGCTCAAAACACAGCAGACGGAAGTCAATAGAGTACGGAGAAAATGGCAAGAGAGCTGCGCAATGAAAGGAAGGGAGGACCCAACTACAACAATGTTATTTACAGAGATGCGGGCCAAACGCCGGAAGTGGACCCGAAAGATCGAGCAAACAAAAGCCCTACACTGGAAGGAATTCCTCGACAACGCCAGATCGGGAAGCCTATGGAAGGCAGCCAAGTATATGGACCCAAGAGACAACTACACTAACATACCACCCCTCAAGATAGGCGACAGGGAAGCCGTGGAGAACGGTGACAAAGCCCAAGCACTCCTAGAGAGCTTCTTTCCAAAAATGACCGAACCAACCCCAGAAGTAATAGCTACGGCGAAGGAAGAGATCCCATGGACTCCTATTACCGAAAACGAGATTAAAAGAGCGCTAAAAGCCGCTAAAGGAAACACCGCCCCAGGAGACGACGGCCTGCCCACCCTAGTATGGAAGAAGACGTGGAAATATATCTCGCACATCGTAACCCGGATCTTCATAGCATCGATTAACCTCGGCCACTACCCAAAGAAATGGAAAGCGGCAACGATCATCGTCCTAAGAAAACCTGGGAAACCAGACTACGCAATACCAGGAGCATACCGACCAATCTCTCTCCTCAATACACTCGGGAAGCTGCTGGAAGCAGTAATCGCGCGACGCCTCTCGTACTACGCAGAAACACACAACCTACTACCAGACACACAGTTCGGTGGAAGACCGGGACGCACAACGGAGCAAGCACTCCTAGTCCTAGCTAACGCTATCGACCAAGCGTGGCTCAAGAATAAGGTGATCACACTGGTAGCGTTCGACCTTAAAGGAGCCTTCAACGGCGTCAACAAGCTGACCCTAGACTCACGCCTAAGGGAAAGCGGCATCCCTGCAATTGCAAGGAAATGGATACAAAGCTTCATGGAAGAAAGAACAGCACGCATTAAGTTCGACGACTTTGAGACTAGAGCAGCACCTCTAGAGAATGCGGGCCTAGCCCAGGGATCTCCCCTATCACCAATTCTCTTTACCTTCTTCAACTCAGACCTAGTAGATCAACCAGTAGACACTAAAGGAGGAGCATCAGCGTACATCGACGACTACTTCAGATGGAGGGCCGGACCCACTGCCGAAAAGAATATCCAAAAGATTCAAGAAGAGGACATCCCACGCATTGAAGGATGGGCAAGACAGACGGGCTCGTGCTTTGCAGCCGAGAAGACAGAATTGATCCACCTAACTAGAAAGAAGAAAGAGCTAGGAATAGGAGAAATCCGCATGCACGGAAAGACCGTCAAAGCGTCGCCCACAGCTAAACTCCTAGGGGTAGTTTTCGACCAGGAGATGAGATGGAAGCAACACGTACAGCAAGCAGTAAAGAGAGCCACCAGGACCGCCCTCAGCATGGGAGGCCTCAGACACCTCCGCCCAACCCAAATGAGACAGTTATACCAGGCATGCGTCACACCAAAAATAGACTACGCATCAACGATCTGGCATAACATCAATAAAGATAAAGGACATCTTAGAGCACTTAACTCAGTACAAAGGACAGCACTGCTTAAGACCCTTTCAGCGTTCAGGACAGTTGCAACACAAACCCTAGAAGTGGAATCTTACACTCCCCAACACATCTTCGACTAAAGCAACGAGCGCAGAACACCATTATCAACCTACACACGCTGCCAAAAGAGCACCCAATACAAAACGTCCTAAAACGAATGGAAAGAAGACGTATACGAAAAGGAACATGCGCGAAGTTTCCACTGGTTGAAGCGATCAGGACGCTGAACCCGGAAGCTACCAAAAACCTGGAAAGGATCGACCCAAAACCCCTGGCACCATGGAGACAACCGGTATTCGAAGCAATCGACATCGAACAAGAAGAAGCAGAGGCTATTCAGAAGATCATCGATCTCATGGATACCCCAGAGATGATAATATTTACTAACGCTACAGAAAAGAAATCCAATATTGGAGCCGCAGCAGTCATGATCAATCAACAAAACGAAACCACCAGATCATGGAGAACCAGTATTGGCCCTAAGAAATTCTGGTCCACCCAGGCAGCTGAGCTCATCGCGATATACTACGCCACCAAAAAGATCGGGAGCGAGGTATATAACAACAGAACACCCCAGCAAGACAGAACATTCACTATTGCAAGCAACAGCAGATTAGCCCTTCAGGCATTACAGAATCCCCCCAACAAATCAGGCCAGCAGATAGTACGAAACATCCTCAACAACGTGGAGAACATGAAGACAAGGCAAATAAGAATACGCCTGCTCTGGATACCTGGACACAAGGGAATCCCAGGAAAATGACGCAGCCAACAACCTGGCGAAAGCAGCAACCGGACCGCATGAGACCCACATATTCAGACGCCCCATCACCACACATATAAAACAAAACAGAACAGAAATGTTCGAGGAATGGCAGAAAGAGTGGCAAACCACAGAAAAGGGCAAACACCTGCGAAGAATAGACGACGGGCTCCCATCAAGGCGCACACAGAGCCTCTACGGCCCTCAATCAAGAAACAGAGCATATCTGCTTACACAACTTAGAACTGGCCATTCGTGGCTCGCCACCCACGCCAAAATATTTGGTTTCACCAAGGAGGACAAATGCGAATGCGGAGCACGAGAGACGGTGAAGCATATTATAGTAGACTGCCCAGAACTCAAGGTAAAAAGACAACAGCTTCGGAACAAGATAGGAGACGCCTTCAACAGCATCACAGAAATGCTCAGAGGAAGACCTCAGGGAAACCAGGAAAGAGAGTTAAAGGATAGACAATCAACAACAGCGTAATTAACGCAGTGCTTGACTTTGCAGAGGAGTCGAAAAGATTTACATCAAGAACACCAGATCAGCCCTACAGGGGCGACGGCGGACAAAGAGAATAACACAGGCCCTTACGAGGCTTAAATTTCGTTTTCATGAAGTAGTACAATGTATAGTAATTTTAGAAGGATAGACAGTAGTAGTAGTAACCTTGCATATCCTTCGGGAGGGATCGGGGTAAATGAATCCAAAAAAAAAAAAAAAAAAAAAAGACTGTATTGCACGGCGCGGAGAACTGTCCATTAATATTAATATATATCTATTCTACCGTAGAGAATGAGTGGACTCAAGACGTCATTCTAAGCTAAGGCGTCATCCTAGTGGAGCGAAGTATCAAAATAATCTACTACTATCTCACTACACGCCTTTCTGACTTATAATAACATGGCTACTAGATACGAGGAGCACCAAGAAGTAAAAAAAAGGAGAGAGAAGAGGAAAATTGTTTCAAGGCGGAGAAAGAACGTCATGAAACCAGTTGCTATATTATCGATTCATCAGTCGTGTGTTCCGCGCGAGATTTGATAGTAACTTAAGGATTAAGGCCTATTAGAAAGCATTCTATGGTCTACATCGCGGTACTAACCTGCCTAGTTCGTTCCCAAACTGTCCGTATGCCCGCCCACAGCTGCCGATGAGGTCACAGGGGGAATACCCGTTCCATTAGGTCTCTAGGAACACCTATTAATCTCTTAATTGAATGTCCTCCCGCGCACAATCTTGCACTATCCTCCAAAAGCAATAGTGAGTAAGAGGATGTGAATAACGTCTATTAATAATCTGAATAGAAAGAGCAGATGTCCCCTACAGCACGGCTCAATATATTATCCTTACTGCACATCTAAAACCTTCTCACCCTTCTCCTCCGCCTCTAATAAACTATCTCTCTAGTTTCTAACCTCCTCTAACGCCCTATATGGCTCCTTTTTCCTTATTAGCAAGAACCTCTGAATCTCAGCCGACAACAGCATGTACTTAGGTAGCTGACTAGCAAACTTGTCAGCTATCTCATAAAGCTTTTTAAGTTCGACGTTATCAAGGACCGTTTGGTGGTAAAGCAATTCATAAAATTTATCATCTAGCCCTTTCTCCCTTAAGGATGATTCGGCACTATCAATAGTCTTTACGGTTGTTTTTCCATTTGACGGTTTAAGAGTAACGGAGCTGTCCTTCATTTTGTCAAATTCTATTAAATACATCCGGTAGAAGATGTCTCAAATCTGGCCTTTGGTTGCTAGGCTGAACTGAACTTATAGGTCCACTCAACCTAGCCGGATCAGCGCAGCGTCAAGCTTCTCGGGGTAGTTTGTGGTCATGATAAGGACTCTGCCTTTGTAAGACGTAACGCCATCGATCACACTAAGCAGTCCCAAAAGTGAGATCAAGCTTTTGAATCCGTTTATCAGCTGGCCTAGGTTCCTGGGTGTTGGATCTAGTTTGCTGACTTTTATTAAGCTACAATTATTAGTACCAGAATCATCTTCCTTATTAAGGTCTTTATTGGTATCTTCTACCCGACGAATGTTAGCTGAATCGATATCTTTGAGGAGGATGACATATCGTTTAGGAAGAAGACTAAACAGCTTATTAAGGTTTAATTCAGTAAGTCTAATCTTAACAAGACTGATGTAGTAGACGTTAAGCCTAAAAATACCAGCAATTGAAAAACTGAGTAAAGTCTTTCCTGTGCCGGGAGGTCTATAAAAGAGATAGCCTTATCTATATAAAATCCTTTAAGCAGCATACCAGCAAGCGGTTGTAGATAAAGGTACTTATTAATATCTACAACTATATTCACTTTCTATTCCTAGTTAAGATTAATAGTCAACATTTGCCTGGATAGTATTAAAGTGCCTGTATCTTAAGTATAGTCTGTCTTTTACTTAGCCGCTAGCCGTAAAATACACGCATCTTATTCTTCTTACTCAAGTTCTATCTCTTAATATAGTTTAACAATTCCTTGATCGGCTCCGTGGATCTTCTAACATAGCTTATATTTAAAATCTCTTCCTTCCCGTCGTCCTAAGCGCCCCCGGCCTGTTTTTCCCTTTATTCTTGTGAAAAGAAAAACAACCGTCCCTTATACCAGAACTTATCACTCCTAAGATTCGGTTCGTACCTTAATGGAACGTTATTTGCCTACTTCTGAAAGTTAAAGATGTCACGGAACAGTATTAATTAGTACCGTAGCCTACACTTGTTGGTTACCGCCTACACTAGGTCTATCTGCCTTTATTAGTCCCTTCTAGCCTCCTTGCTACCTGCTTAGCGCTCATCTGCCTAGTCACTTATTTACATATATATACATCATCTAGATAGCCCTTAATTCATTATGGGTTGCTACATTGATTCCCTGCACTCAGTTACAATAAAGGCTGTGTTCTAAGTGGATTTTAGAGATTCTAGGATATAGCACCCTGATTTCCCTTATAGCCTTACCTGTATTAAAGGTTGTGGTGTAATAACATTCAGGTATAATACCAGCATAGCACGAGACGAGAATGTTACAGTCTTTAGGTTAAGGTATATAAAAGCTCAATATTAAAGTACTAAACACGCGAAACCCCAGCTCCGGCGCTTTACCAGATCTGTAGGTAGAGCGCCAAGGACTTAGTTCCTAGAGCAAGACAAAATTTATTCAAGCTATATTTGGGGGGAAGCCGGTTTTACTAATGACTATAAGTATAAGTGCGGCGCTAGAGACACGGCAATATATATTCTTAAAGCTATAAGAATTAATACTAGAGACAGCTTCAACAAACATTTCTCTCATGTTTGGGGGAATCTCTACGGCATTAACCAGTATAGTAAAGGCGCGTAAAGAATCTTAAAGACCCTAAAGTAATACTCAATTTCACTGAAGCTTCTCAGAGATTCCAAAGCGGGGATAGAGAGTGGACTAAAAACAGGCCCTAATAAGGCTAGATAGGATAGGCAGTGATAGATCATGAGTCCAGTTTTCAGGCCCTATAGAACCCCAGCTAAGGCTAAGTCTATTTTTAGGAAATGGCGGTTCCTCTCATAAGCAACCGTTTCTTCGTCGGTCTCCTTATAACCAACCTATTTCTTATTCAGCCTTTAAGGGTTTGCTGCCATTCTACAAGCCGTATTCGCCTCAAATATACCTGATCTATTAGTTCTAGCTGGAGCACTTTTTAGTAGGACGGTACGCAGATAGGACGGTAGCTTAGGCATATGAATTGGCCTTAGGGCGGATAGAGGCGATAGTGCGCGATATAATGTGAAGAACAGAAAGCAGATTACGAAACATAATGTGGCTTTTTAGGGGTCAGCTAAACTATTACTTCACTGCCTTATTATTTCTCACACGTCAGTTATCGCCCGATTGTCCTTTTAACTAGCTAAACAGATGCATAACGTGTTGAATGGATGTCAGTATATTCTAAGGCGTTAGGGCACAATACAGAGTTTCTTAGATTACGTTACTACAGATCACTAAAATAGTTTATTTACGCTAGATTTATAGCACACTTCTTTACTATTACCTACCGCCTTTATTATAATCTCCTATGCATCACTCGTTCATCATGCTATTACTTTCAACCTTTACTATATATATCTATTAATACTCAACGTCCTCTCATGCCCGTTAATATCACCACTCGGGACACTATAGCTAAGGTAAATGCACCTATCTCAAGCCAGCATCCTATATACCTGCTGTATGTGGCGATTTATATACACACAAATCACTATATATAGTAGATACTCTTATCTATTAACCAGTCCTAGTTATTATCTTGTCGCTATAAATGTGCCGTCCTACCCTCTCTCCCTTACCTTCTCACCCCCTAACTGTCATATGTACACACTAAATGCCTTAGCTAAAGCAGCTATTTCCCTATCTCCTCTGCTTTTTCTCTTAGTGCACTGATTCACTCCTATAACCATCTACTTTATCCATTCCTTTACCTATAGAAATCCCGTCCTACTGCGGTAGTCGGTACCCCGTGCTAGAAATAACGCCAGGATATCTAAAGAGGGCGTATATAATAGCACCTACCATTTAAATCTACATCACTTGGATGTATACTGTATTGTGTATAGCAGTATAGAGGTTTGTTTACTAGCCTCTATATTTAGCTACTATAGTCGCATTTAATAGCACAGCCTCTAGAGTTATGACTCTTCCTGGGAGAGTATAACCACTAAGTGGTCTGTTAGTAGTGCTCACTACAATTTTACCTTATCACTAATATAGATAGTACTTTATGCCTCTAAGGTAGTGTAAGGTATGATGCTGATATTAACTATTAACCGGGTTAGAACATGAAGGGAAATCAAAACACAACCGCCCCAAGTTGAAGTGATGATCAGGGTGGACTGATCTGGCCTAAGTCTGGTGCTAAAAGTCTCTATCTATCTTTCCACCTCTGAACAAGGAGGCCGCACCTAAAGGTGTAGTAGTTCAACAGTGTAGAACCATAGCATCTAGCTACATTATTTAGAAATGCAGTACGAATAGGCGAAGCGGACATTATAGGAAGGTAAAAGCTAGATAGTAAAGGTACTAGCTAAAAGCATTAAGTTTAAAAAGACGCTAGCATAAGTTATTCAGTAACAGTAAAGAAAGAGATAAGAGATAGTAAGATCTTATCATATATCGTCAGCTATAAGCGTGTATGTATCTAGGTTAAGTGATAAATCAGCTTTATATAGCCTATACAAGGCTAAGCCTTCTCTTATAGAATACAGCTAATAAGCTGTTACCTTATATAATACTTTTAACATCTATAATAGGTATTCTCCCCGTTAAAAATTCTAGTCCTTTACTCTTTCAGTAAACATGTTGACTGTCTCTAATACAGTTTTAACCCTATATACTTCCCCCTATAATGCTATTGCTTAACGTATGGCTAGTCAGCAAAAGACATTACAAAGCGAGCTAAAGATAGAGTCAACTAAGTATTATTAACAGCATAACTATTAACTTAAGGTAAACACTAGCCTCCGGCTATAACAACGCCACGGATCATTACCAACTTTCACCAGCGATTCATGACATCAGGATGGCTAATTAAAAGCGCTGTATAACATCTCCTTTACACATAACATCACAGGCTCTAAAATCATGTATGTATATTTTATCCACTTTTAGTTGTACATACTAACTGCATTATATTTAGTCTATAGCTATATAACTGCAGTCGACGCCGAAGCGGGCCAAATCACGCTATTATTCCTCCTTAATATAAACCATATCCCACTACGGTATATCTGAAAATCATGATTAAGTAATTTACGCCTTAAGAATTTCGATTTACTGTTAATAATAACATGTAGATAAAGAGCTGAAAAGCTAGTAACTTTAAATAAACTTTTTAAGCGTCATTCAGACGTAGCGATAGGGGGCATGAATTAAGTCTCTATTAATATTTTAAATCAGTCTTCAGCTTAGATACTAGAATGAAAGAGATGTAAAGGAATTCTTAAGAAGATATTTCTAGTGTCCTGTATCCTTATACAGATAGCCGCAGTGTTAACGTTTTTAGCATTAAAAGTATTATCTCTTTAAACCTACACCGTTGCCAATTGTATGCTAAACTTCTATTTAAATTCCTTAGTCTATTTATCAAAACGCAACCAGGATATATAATTTGATATATTAATACTATACTTATTCCCTTTTCTTAGGAAGCACGCGGAGTACTAAGGAGTAGAAAAACTAAATTAGTTAGGTAGAAGACAGCTACCCATAGTTATATATAGAATCAGAAATAGAAAATCAGTTAATGATTAATCGGTTATAAATAGTAAAGTTTTATTTCCTTAAGAATAACCCTACCCCGCGGAATCGTATATGATTATTCTACTTATTTTATACCCACCGCTTACTTCTAGTTATCTTATTTTCAGTATTATTTGAGTAGGGTCTTAGCTTCTTTAATTACTGCTTTAATAAACTCTGTCTTAAAACACCAGACTTTATTATTTTATTTATATTCTTCGCCCCTGTGCTCTTTAAGGTCATGTTTTAACTTTAGATTTTTAGATTTAAACTCAACTATAGTTAGAAGTCTTAAGGTGTATTTCATAACATTTATTATTTCTATATCATTTACTTTAAACTTCTTCTTTCTAGTAACTTTCTTTATCTATTCTAAGTCTGACTTAGGATTAAATCTAGTATTTCTAGCACGGGCGTTAGCATCAGGTATGCTTTTATCATTCTTCACGTTATTATAATTTCTTATTTCTAGTTTATCACCAGTGTGAATTATATACCATTTATTTCCTATTACTGCTTCTATAGTTAAGGTGGGCAATGCTTCTCTAATGCCGTCTCTAGTATTATAGTCATCCCTTAAGGCTTTCATATTCAAACCGTTTAAGAGATCTGCCGGCTTAGAGGTAGGTATATTATCTCTACTACTATCTCCTATATAGTCAGATATGTCTTCTATGTTCTGGTGAGGGGCACTGCAACAGGGCGAGCAGGAGAGAGAGATAGTATATGCTAAGTCAACGTCTATTAGTAATAGAGATAGGCTAAGCATCATTACCTGAGCGGACTCTTTTACTACTACAGGTTTAGTAGATATCAGTTATCTGGAGTACTTCTTAAGGGCCTCTTCAACCTATTTCTTAACTGTATTCTTAAACTATTTTTATAGCTTATTCAGCTCCTTCTCGACCCTCTTCTTGACCCTTTTCTTGACTTTACTGTTGATTACTTGCTGGGCCCTGGTTTCCCATTAGCTGCGTAATTCGCTATTAATCTCTTTATACTTAGTCTTATAGCGTTTGTTTACTATCTCTTATGCTTTATTTATCGCTTACGTAGCTGAGTTTTTCTCTATATTTACTTCCTTCATCACCCGCGTAACTAAGTCATTTTGTTCCTTTAATTCTTAACTAAGCCTCTCCACTTCTTCCTTCTGGTGTACTAGATTAATAAGGTTTATCAACTATATAGTATCTGGACAGTTCTTAAAAGAAACTTAAAGACAGTAGGCAATGACATTAGCTAGTAGTAATAAGTAATAGTCCGGGATCTGTTAGTATTTCCCCGCGTTGATCTTCTTAGTTAGATTATAATCATCTAGGTAGAACAGCAGCTTCTTTACGCACATCTCATAAATTGTGCAGCCTAGTGCCTAGATGTTAGAGTGTAGTATATACTGCCTTCCTCCGCAGATTTTAGAAGACATGTAAAGGGAGGTGCCAATGTATGATAAAGTAAGCTCATAAGGTTAGAGAATCTTAGACAGGCTGAAGTTACTAAGTTTAATAGAGTAGTTAGCACCAAGGAAGACTACACAGTTAGTCGTTATAATTATTAAGCTTTATCTATTTCTTACTATTCTCAGGCTTCAGATCCTGATATAGGATTATTAGCTTACTAGATAATCCGCGCAATTTGGCATTCACATTAAGTCTAAAGGCATTACGCCCAGGCGGTAGAGGGTCTTTCTTATAGTAGCAGCAATATAAAGCGCTCACAATCTAGAAGAAGACCCTCCAGACAAATTTCTCTTCTGCTAGCTGGTTTTCATTCTCTAAATCATTAATTACTTGTTTCAGATCGCCGTTCTCGCAGTACTCCATGTATAGATGCAGTGTCTGTAAGTCCTTAATATAGTAGTGCTTAGAGTATACAATAATATTTAGATGACAGAGTTATTTTAGAATGTTTATCTTAGTATCTAGTATCTCTAGTATCTTTCGCATTGTCCTGAAGTACCTAAAGTACCTGATCACTTTGCAGCAGAGAATCTAAAGAATTATTAGCTATTAAAGACTGACTAAATGCGTATCCACTTACTTTACCATCTAACTTTCTCTTAACCTTATTGACATCTCTAAAAGTGCTACTTCCTATAGATGTATTAGTATATAGTTTAGATTAATTACGCGGTAACTACATTGTTTACTAAGCTTATCTAAGACGTAGTAGTCATTATACGTAGGCATGTTGTATAGATAATATTATGCAATAAAAGTATTTTTCTGCTAGGGCTGTTATGCTATTATATTATTATGCTACTATAATAGTGTGTCCTTCTAATAGTGTTCGTTATGTAAAGCAAACTATATAATAGTCAGCCTTATAGGAAAATGCCTAAGTAGGATTAATAAACTAGAAAAATCAGCGTAGCAGTAAGACAGTTTAGGGACGACGAATATAAAGGTATAGTTTACACACTATATTAAAGGAAAGAAATTATTCGTTAAGATTACAGGATTAAGAGAGAAAGTTAGGAAAGGAAAAGATAATTAGCTTTATACTTAGACCTCACTCCTAAATCACGTTCTAGTTATGATAGTAGATGTCCTGTATAGAACGCATAACTACTAATAGTAAACACGCAGGTTTAAAGTAAATACTAGAAAGAAAATGCCACATACAGCTGTAACAAAGTAGCTGCCTCAAATAATTACTCTAATAATTCTTATTTCTTGTCTTTCTACTACTTACAAAGCTGACTCTATTAGTTATTTATATAGAGTAGTCTTCTATTCACTTAATTAAGAATCAACTTACCTATTAACCTTATACACTCTTAAGTTACTTACTTTTATACTACACTTAAGAACTTAAATAAATCACAAAATAATAACATAGTATAGAATTTATAAAAAAACTCGCTAAGTTCCTAATAAAAATTAATAGTAAATAGAAACTTGATTAAGTAAGTCGTATTATAGTAGGTGGCTAGCAAAACAGAAAAAAAATTAAAGTAAAAAAGTAAATATTACTATAAATATAGTAAAGTAATTACTAAACTATTTAAATTTAGTTATAGTCTTAGAAAGTAAATAATAAAGTTAGTAGAAACCTAAGTTAATTATTTAACTTAAAAAACTATTTATCTTATATGTAAGTTATACTAGTGTACTTTACTAACATATTATAGCTATAAAAAATAAGACTAGTATTAATAATAGTTTCGATTACTTTAAAATAGTAGTTAATAACAACTTTAATAAATGCCATTTTTTTAAAAAAAACTTTAATGTTAAAAAAAGTAAACTAATTATTTATTATACTTTATTAATTCTTATAAACTAACTCCAGCTTTAAGACACTAAAGTAAATTATAAAGTTAACTTTTATTTATATGTAGTAAAAATAATAATATAAAGTGTAAATAATATAATTAAAACACATTTTATTTATTTATACTATATGTAACTAACTAATACCTAATTAAAATAATCAGATTAATAATTATAATATTTTTATTTTTATTGTATTATTAATGTATTAAAAGTAGAATTTATAGTAATATTAATATATACTATAAACTAGTTAAAAATATTTACAAAAGTAAAGCTATTTTCAAATTACTATACTATAACTTAAGTAAGTAATAATAAAACTATTTATTAAAATAGTAAAATTAGTATAGTTACTACTAAAACTAGTTTTCTTTTTAGTATAACTACTATAAACTTTTTAATTTAGCTTTACTTTATATATTTAATAAAGTATTAAATTTATAGTATATAATTAATTATACTAATAGTATGTTTTTATATATTTTAATTTTAGTTATATTATTACTTATATTTATTAAAAAAGTAGCAATTTATAAAAGTATAGCTAATATAAGTTAATTACTTTTTTAACTTATAATATTAATATTTAGTACTAAATATTTTACATTAATTATTATTGGATATAAATTATAGTTATACTTTATATAGTTATTAACTATATATTTATACTACTTTTATACTTTAAAATTTTAGTTTTATTTTAAACTTTACTATTATTTCTAAATATAATATAATGACTTAACTTTGTACTTAATTTTTTATAAATTTTTTTTTAAAATAATACAAATAAACTTTATTTAGTATTAAAAACGGTAATAATATTTACTAAAAAGCTTACTTATTACATATACTTAATAAGTATAAAAAGTAGTATTATATTTTATACAAAAACTATTATCTTATAAACTAATTATATTTTTATATAACTTTTTTAGTTTAGCTTTTTTTTATATATAAAGTACTTTAACCTTTTTAATTTTAACTTTTATATATTTTTTGTTTTAGTTTTCTATAACTAGTATATAATATGTTTTTTAAACTAAAAATTTCTTATTATTTTATATTTTAACAAAAATATAATTTTTAAATTAAATATTAGTTTTATATTAAACTATAAAAATTTTACTATTTTTAAACTACTTAACTCTAATAGTTAATACTTTTTAATTAATATTAAATTAAAAAATTTTAAAGTCTAAAAGTATAAAACGTAAATT